>CANSGD010000918.1:0-144841 GCA_947645195.1 Patellifolia procumbens
ATCCTAAAAATGACATAGGTTTATTAACTTTAAAAAATAACAAAATATTAGCCAAAAAACTACCAAAAAAATTACCTAAAATTAAGTGAAATTACCTAAAATTACCTAAAAACAAACAGAGGTTCATCAATTTTAAAAGGCAAACAAATTGAAAGAGGTTCATCCTAAAAACAGTGTTCATCCTTAAAAATAAAAGAAGGTCTATCAATTTTAAAAAATAATTCCAAAAATTTACCAAAACAAAAATGTCAAAAGTTCAAAAATTCCAAAAATTACCAATAAAACTAACCTTTATTTCTTCTAAAAGAATATCAAAATTACTAAACAAAAAAACACAACGATTTTTAAGAAAAGCAAAAAAATGAAAGCGGTTCATCCGAAAAAAATAAGGTTCATGGAGAAAAGCAATTTATTTAGTCGATTTATAAAACAGCAAACAAATCAAGAGGTTCATCTTAAAAAAATAAGGTTCATCTTTTAAAAATAAAAGAAGGTTCATTAATTATTTTTTAAATCACCAAAAATTACCAAAAAAAATTGTCAAAGGTTCAAAAATTAAAAAAATTAGCAATAAAACTAATCTTTATTTATTCAAAAAATACCAAAATTACCAACAAAAATACCCAAAAGACAAGTTTTAAAAAATGGAAAAAAGAGGTTCTTCCGAAAAAAATAAAAAAAAATATTTATTTTCCAACAAAATAAAAAAATTACCAAAAAATCACTCTGTCCTGTAAAAGCTTTATACACTTGATTGAGTACGTAGTTTTAGATGATAAGTTATTGTTTGATTATCAATTGTATTTTATTAAAGGTACTCCCTCCGTTTCTTTTTGTTTGTCCTACTTTCCGTTTTTGTCCGTTTCTTTTTGTTTGTCCTACTTTTTCATCTTTCTTTACATGGCAAAATTATGTCACCCATCTACCCCTACTTTATCACTTTTTGGTCCCACGTGTACCTTAAAATTTTCTCTCACCTACTTTAATCACCACATTTATTATAAATAAGGGATTTTTACTATTGTCCCCACCCACATGAAGACATCATCTTTCTTGGCGTTTGGAGCTACAGTAAATGGGACAAACAAAAAGAAACGGAGGGGAGTATATGGGATAGTAATTAGTAGAGTATTATTTTATTTGGATGTGAGTAGTGGGTTATGGGTGAAAAGTAAAAAGCATAAAGCAGTAGTGGGCCATGTCTATAAATAGAAGTGTATAGAGCTTTTTGCCACGGATGAAAAGAAAGATGTAGTTTTGTGACGGAGGGAGTAACAAAAATTACCAAAAAAATTGAAATGAACAAAAAATTAACATGAACAATGAACCAAAAACTGCGAGAACAGTGGTTGCACGCGTTTACCAAAGATAATATTTATAATTCCGACTTTCCAACACAGTGTGTAGGAGGTGTAGGTCGAACCACAGAGACTCGGCTAAAGTATGTGTATAAGAGACGAAAGGGGGGTTTTGGCATTGAAAGGTCAAAACTAACAACTAAGAAAGCAATAATAAACTATAGGGAATATCAATGGAGAAATGTCTTGAAATTGGGTCAATCGTCACTTGCCCCGTTATCGATCATCGGTTTCTAAATACGAACAATCCATCCAATCACACATAGATTGAGAATTTAATCCTGTCTCTAAAGATTAGCAACCATCTAATATAAATAAACAACTAAACTATAGAAAACCCAATCGAATCAATATAGGTTCAATTCTAAAGAAAATCAAAGCCTAGGAACTATGCCAAACAACAATTACTAAGATAATTATTCACTGAAAAAATGAATTCACTAGGAAAACAACAAGAACAATCAGATTCAAAGTTAAACCCTAGTCTGCTACTCTCCATAAACAGAGAACAATCGAATCAACAACGTTCTATAACCTCGCAATTGATTAATTGAAAAGAAAACCAAATCAATAATCATACATGAAACTAGAATCCAATATTATAAATGAGAAATTGTTCATATAAGAAACCTCACAATAAAACTAACTGAAGATTAGATTACCGTTCTTAAGAATTATTCATACCATGATCAGAACAATGGCAATTCAATAAATCTTCAATGATAATCAACACCATAGAAAGATTAGAGAGAAGGAAGAAGTGCTTTTCTCTCTAATTAGGGTTCTAAGTCTAGTCTAATAATGATAGATAATAAGGGTTAAGAGTTAATAAAACATAAAACTAAGATAATAAACACAAAGATCGATAAAATCGCCTAGCTGCGCAACAGAGCTCGTCAAGCGCGAGTCGCGCAGATGAGGCGCGCGGGTCGTGCGAAGACATCAAGAAGTGTGTGCTGCTGGCTGCTGGAACGCCAGAATGCGCGAGGGTGTGCGGGTCGCGCACGATTCCTGCATGCGACGCTTGCTATGCTGCATATGGCTGTGCGCGAGGCGTGCATGGTGGTAGATGCTGGAGCATAGGATCTGCTGGAGCTTGTATCGCTGCATGCAAGCGGCTTAACTAACGAATGCTTGCGGACTTAATAGACCTTCACGACCACAACACGCCAACACATATATACTGTCGAACATGTAAAACCACACGAAACTCACGAACGAGAACCGGGATGTAATGATCACGAATTTGATGACTTTCTTTATCGAACGAACCATGAACACTGGACGGAGTCCACCGGTAAACGATTAAAATAATATCAAGTCTCCAAATGTCCTTAAATCTCCTCTAAAGCACCGAACCAACACACAACTCCATATACCAAACTTAGGCTAATATATCTAAAACTCAGCTTCTCAAGGCCTAAACCCCTACTAAATAGACTCCGAAATGCTCTAAATACACGACGTATATGGTCTCATCAACTGACAATGAACAATGAACCAAAAACTAACAATTAAGAAAAAAATTAGCACAATGGACAATAGCCAAAAATTAACACAATGAACAATGAACCAGAAATTAACATAATAATCAATTTTTTTTTGCAATTAATAACCAAAAAGAAGACATATAAATACCAAAGCTCCTCCTAATCATCTATAGACTAACAAAAGATCTGCACCTACCCATGCATCCTCTAGGAAGGCTTCATAGGCAGGCTCATCATATGCTAAAGCCTAAAAAGAAAAGGGACCCCTAAACACCATAGCTAACAAAATACTCTAGACAAAGTACTATCTAGTAGAACAACAATACACCCTAAACAGAATTTGTTTACTAGTGATCAACTGATAAGCAGGCACCAGTAAAGATCATAAGATTTCTCTGAATCCAGATCATAATCACTGTCTCAGAGAAAGCAATACCATACACTCTACTACTCTGACTTTTTCCTTAGCACTTCTTGGTCGCCAACTTCACTTCCCTTATCAAAGCTCATAATAGCCTTTGTCTTTGCCGATGGCGACTGTGCAGGGGGGGGGGGGGGCCCCCCCCCCCCCCCCCCCCCCCCCCCCTGATAACCAAACCTGCCGCCACAAGAACATTCAAAGAAGAGGTGATGCACATCCTCAGCTTCAACTTTACAAAAGCAACATCTATCAGAATCTATTACACCCCAGTTACACAACCTCGTCCTAGTTGGCAAGTCTATTCTGGACTGCTAGCTAGTAATAAACACACTTCTAAGAGAAGCTCATGAGGGAACAGAGAAAATTTCCAAGGTACTACAGCAAGTACAGGGAGATAAAAGTCATATATGGTTTTGATAGAAAATTTTCCATGTCAAACACCTCAGGCTGCATTTTGTTAATAAACCTCCTGTTTTCATAGATCTTCCTCATAGGCCATGACATCCTACTAGGGATATCAAACAACCACATTGCAACAAGCTTTTATGTAATTAGGTATGAATCCATTTAATCCATAATCTGTCTTGCTTTCCTGCAACTGCTCAAAATGCTTGGTAACTGCTAGCTGATTCCACAGCACCAAATTCTTCAAGTTCCAGCCTCCAAACTTCTTAGGCAAACAACACTGATCCCAGCTAATAGGGGCTTCTTTGAAGGATTATCCCCACCAGTCTATAAGAAGTTTCTACAAATCGATTGATTTCTTTCAATACTTTCTTAGGCAAAATAAAGATTTGGCACCAATAGAGCTGGACCCCTTGCAAGATTGAAGCAATCAATTAAATCCTGCCAGCATAAGAAAGCTTTTTGGCAGCCCAAGACCTTACCCTAGCAGCTACTCTATCAACAAGAGCCTTACAGTCAGTATAGGAAAGTTTCTTAGAGGACAAGGGCACCCCCAAATACTTGAAAGGCAGCAAAACCGCTAAAACCCAACCTATCAAGAATAGCAGTTTTAATATCATCATGCACACCAGCTATAAAAATCTCAATTTTATTAATATTTGCACTGAGGCTAGAGGCTTGTCAAAAATCCATGAAAGCATCAAAAATCTTTGGATACTGAACTGATCAGCCCTTGCAAGTGGTAACAAGTCATCAGCAAACATCATATGTGTAAGATTGACTCTCTCACACTTAGGGCCTGTCTAGATTTACTGAAAACAACTGAACTGAACTGAACTGAACTGAACTGAACTGATTGGCGCTGAACCGAACTGAACTGAACTGAACTGAACTGAACTGAATTGAATTGAATTAAATTGAATTTAATAATTATATATATAATATCTAAACAATAATAATATGAATATTAAATAGAATAATTATGATGATGGGTAATAATAATGAATAATTATTAATGAATAATATTAATTGTATTTTGGATATTTTTAAATGATAATTATAAATAATTAATAATCATAAACTAATAATAATAATGATTAATGATTATAATGATAATTAATAACAATTATTTTATAGTCTTTGTATTAATATATTAATACTCGATGATGATTATATAATAACAATAATATCTTAGAATTAAATTAATATAACTATTTTAATTATTAGATTTAATTATTAATATTTAGTAATAAATGTTGATTGTATTGGATCAGTGCAAAATTACATCATAAATCATTTAACGGATTTGATTGGATTATGGGCTAACGCGGGTTTATTTGTGTTTTTAACCTAAACCATGTTCCTCCATAATGATACTAGTAATAATAATGAATAAAGATATAATAAAAAAATAGTATACAAATAATAATAATAATACTTAATAATAATGATATAAAAATAAATAAATAATAATAATATAATAATAATATAATAATAATAAAAGTAATTAGTAAAAATAAATTAGACCAACATATACCCTCCGTTCCAAAAAATATTATATCCATTTGGAATACGTGTAAAAACCAAGGAAAATAGAATCATAGGAGAATACTATGTTTATTTTAATAATTATCATGTACTTTTTTTTGTCCTTATTAGGAAAAGTAAGAGAGAGAGATTCAAATGTATAAAAATTATTGTTATTAAAATGAGTAAAAGGTAGGTAAATGTTTAGATATTGAAAGTTAAAAATGGGGAGAAAATTTATATAAATAGAAAAGATTCTATATGGGTATATATTTTTAAAACGACGTGAAACGGAAAATGGGTATAACATTTTGGAACAGAGGGAGAAACATTTAACAAAATGATTATAACTGAACTGAACTGAACTGAACTAAACTGAACGGATTGGAGATGAACTGAACTGAACTGATTGGAGCTGAACTGAACTGAACTGGAATAGCCAAGCTGAAATGAACAGGCCCTTAGGATAAAATTGAGAGTTATCATCAGTTTTGACCCCATTCAGTTCCTAGAGAGGTACTCCATTCCTAAAGCAAATAGAAAAGGGAACATAGGATCACCCTGTCTCAGACCCTTCTTAGCTGCAAAAAGGCATATCAGGCTCGTTCATTAACCAACACTGTGTAGGAGACTCACTTGACACAGCTCATAATCCACCCGGCGAAGACAGCAGGAACCCTAAACCTTGAAGCATAGCCTCCAAGAAAGACCATTCCAGCGAATCATGGCCTTCCTCAAATGCACCTTCATCACACATCTAGGAGAGATGTTCTTGTAATTATAGCCTCTAATGAGCTCAGAGGCTTACACCTCCCAGAAAGAACCCAGTTGGGCAAGATCAATCCCCTTCGGGCATTACCTGTTGGAGTCTAGAAGTGATGATTTTAGCATTGATTTTATAGATCACGCAGTCCTAACAGGCAATAGGCCTATATTCTTTCACAAAAGTAGGATTACTAACTCTTAGGCACAACATAATAAACAATTAACAATATATAAAATTACCTATAAAATGAAATTTTATTTTCATAAAAACTGTATAGGTTCATTCTAAAACCGACAGAGTTTTATCGTTAAAGAGTGATAGGTTCATCAGAGAAAACTAAAAGGTTCATCCAAAATAAAATTTGAAGATTCATCCTTAAACTAAAATAGGTTTATTGATTAAAAAATACCAAAAAATTCACAAAAAAAATTTACCAATAATTACGAAAAAATAACCAAAAAGTTCACCAAAAGTTCCAAAAAAATTCCAAAAAGTGTAACCATATATATAAATTACTTAAAAAACTGGCCATAAATCTAAAAAACTACAAGGTTCATCCAACATAACATTTAGAAGGTCCATCTTAAAACTGATATAGGTTCATTAATTTTTAAAAATAACCAAAATATTACCAATAATTACAGAAAAAATACCAAAAAATCCAAAAATTGCCAAAAATTACCAAAACAAACATTACTAAAAAAAAATTACCAAAATACAAAAGTTTATTCTTCAAAACCATTCTAGGGTTCATCAATTTTAGTCTTGAAATTTTTTTTTGTCATGACCAAGGTTCTTTGGAAAACTAGAAGGTTCATTTTTAGTTTTTGGAAAATTAGAAAGGTTGATCTTGGTTTTTGGAAAAAATAATTAAAATCAAGAAGGTTCATTCAAAAAAATGAACTCGGTTCATCCAAAAAATGTCCATCCTAAAAATGTTTATAAATGAACAAAGAAACAATAATTTTTATAAAACTTATTTGGAGGCTCTCATCTCTTTCAATTGCATCATGTCTCTTCGACTTCTTCATCATCGTTACTAATCGTGGATCTTCTTCATCCCTTTGTTTCCTATTTTCTAAGAAAATAAACATAAATCACTTAATTTAACAAAAATGCTCAAAATAAAAAAAGGAGAAAATTAATTAGGAGAAGGTGAGAAATTAGGGAAAGATAAATGGTGAAAAAATGGCGAGGAACAAGGTTAGAGAAAATAGGAGAGGGAAATGGTGATAAACAAGTAGAAGGTGAAAATTTTAGGGAGAGAGAAAGGAAGTTTTTACGGAGGAGGGAAATAATGAGTAGAGATGGTTCATTGCAAAGGTTAAAGACACGCAAATTATAATGTACATTCGGGGGTACCATGGGGTAGGTACACACAGGTATAATTAATATACCATTCGCGTGCCTAGAGATCACAAAAGATGTTATACCAGTGGTTGGGCGTGCCTACTTCAGCTTTGCAATGAGGTCGGGGGGTTCGACTCCTCCTCCAACCCAAATTGCGTTTTTCCATTTAATTTTTTTTTACATATAATTCATATTCATTCGGCTTCGTACTCATTTTGAATATTTATACTCATTTTGTTTCGTACTCATTCTGAAAATTCATACTCATTTTGTTTCGTACTCATTCTGAAAATTCATACTCATTTTTGCTTTGCACTCATTTTGACTAACGCATACTCATTTTGCTTCGTACTCATTTTGATCAACGCATACTCATTGTGCTTCGTACCCATTTTTTGACCAACGCATACTCATTTTGTGTTTGTACTCACTTGGACTAACGTATACTCATTTTTGACCAACTCATACTCATTTTGACCAACTCATACTTATTTGGCGATACAGACATGCATACCAAGCAGTATCTTTTACCTTTTCTTAAAGACATGTTTAATTTTTTTAAAAAACTGACAGAGGATAGAGAAAACATGGACGGTTTTCCATGTTCATTAAAAAATGAACTAAAGCATTCATTCCTTACTTGATCTGTTTTGTTGAGGTTTCATTTTATTTGTTTGGACTTGCATTTTAATGAGCATCATAATGACTTATAGGATCATATACCTATTAGACAAGTTATTTAGAACCGTTAGCAATTTATCATTCTCTCATTTCGAAGTAATGTTACACTATTAGCTTTACCTGCGCCCTCTCCTGTCTATCTCTCTCTTGTTAATCCTCACCCCTCTCTGTCCATCTTCCCTCTTTTCCACTACCTTCTACATAAAAACAATGGCGATGCTTCTTCGTAGCGCCAATTTTCGAGCGCCGTCACCTTCCGTCTCAACTACTATATCTCCATTAAGATCATTCAAGTGTTCTTTTTGTGTTAGTTTTAAAAATAAATGCTACACTAACACTAGGGATAGAAATACTTGCTTATATGCTCACAATTTTCCCTCCAAATTGTCCCATAACGCTGTTCCCACAAAGTTTGGGATTTTCGCTTCTTCTGGAGAAGCTACTGAAACTGAAGAATTTCAGCAGCCTCAGATCCAGGTACCACCTTTTCTTTATGAGTCCAATTTATGGTTCATGTTTCTAAGCTTCTTTTGAGTATTGAGTAGTAGTAGTTATAATTAGTGTATGTAACTATGTTTAGAAGCTGATATGTAACTATGTTTATGATATGTAACTATGTTTAGAAGAACCCCAACCCCCAGAACGCGAGCCAATATAAATAATGGAACGAGTTGGCGCGTAGACTAGTGGTATATAAGCTGAATGTCTTTGTTAAGTAACATAAATTGTCAATTGCCTTTATATGCTGGTGAAACGTACCAGAGTCTAAGTAGGGAAATGAGCATATAATGTTCATATCTACTGGAGAAGGCAAGTTCTTTCTTGTAATTACGGAATGTTCTCTTCGGCATAAATGAGCTTGAGTGAAAAAACTTAAAACAGCTAAACTGCACTGACAGGAGTTGTAAAACGTGAGAGTAATAGTATTGTCTGCAGCTGACTTGAATCGTAGATAACTGAACTGAAAATAAGTGTGGGATAATAATGTTAGTCTCACATTTCACTATCCCTTTCAGTTCACTTAAGCTTATTTATGCCGAATAGAACAGGCCCAAAGTATAAATCGTATCAATGTTAGTAAACTCTTTATACAGAATTCTATGGGATTGGTTGAATTATTGTAACCTGAAACTTTTTCAGACTATCCTTGAACATATATATGCATATTTTGTTGCTGCACAGGCTTATATGTAAGTTTACTTATGATACTCCGTTAATTGTAAGGTGCGGTCTTGGCTACTTCTGTAAACATGCATTTTATCGACCTAAAACTATTCTATCTCATTGAATGCTAATCATTGTTCATCAGCTGAAATGAGTTTCTTTTCCTTGTGTATTTTGAAGAATATTTGGGGACCAATACAGCAATAGATGATTTGCATATGGTGATGAATAAAATTAATCAGGGTTTTGTGTGGCATGCCATGTTTGCTCAGACAATTTCTATAGTTCTTTCTGAAGTCAGATCTCTAACCCGAGACTTTAGATTTTTGCTTCTGAAAAGTTAATTCTCTTTTGTCTGGAGTCTTGAACTCCTTTTCAAAGCCAATTTTGTGAATAAATAGATGGTAATCCTGTGAAAGAAGTAAGATTGCTTTGAACATTCTGTGGTGCTAGTGTGCAGATTGGATGGAGAAACTTGAATTGCGACCTTTCACAATAACAAAGCAGGACATTATAATCTACAACTAACTACTAATCTTTCATATGAATAATGTCAATGAATTTTCTTTATATGGTATTATACAATATCTCTTCATTTCTTGTACGAAACTAGAATGTATTATATTATGAATCTGGTCCAGGAACTTTTCAATTTTGCTATCAGTCCTGAATTCTGATGTGAGTCTTTGTTGATTGATGATTCTGATAGGGTGATCCAGCCCCAGATATAAAAGAAAATTTAGGCACTGAAAAATTGAAGTATGAACCCTTGTCGTCATCTAGACCCGAGCAGAACACAAGCATATATAGCTTAGTTATATGAGGTTTTTATCATCTGTTATGACACTTTATATGCAAAAGAGTGATGTTGACATCCATGCTGTTGATTGGTAATGTAGTGTTTTCAAAAAGCCAAGATTATCTTATATACTTAATGCAGTATGTACCCGAGAACCACCCTAGTGGATTAAGGCTTAGTTTTGAAGATACATATTGACCAGAGATCACGATGTATGGTCTTGCGCTAATATGTATTGTGATCATGTTTCGCTTGCTTGAGGACATCTTGCTACATTTCTCTATGTTGTCTAGCACCATCCTCATGATTTCTCTTCTTTGATATCATTTTTGATAGGACAACACAGATGGAGTTCTCAATGGTGAAACAGTAGAAGAGGCACTAAGTGATGATATCAAACCTGAAACTGATGAAGCTCCCACATCACCAGTCATAACTGCTTTACAGTTGTATAAAGAGGCTATTAATAATAATGATGAGGCTAGAGTTGGTGAGTTAGAGGACTTCTTTAAATCTATTGAAGACGAAAAGGACATGCTTGAAAGAAAGGTGGCCTCTATGTCTGAAGATCTCTCTGTAGAAAGAGACCGTGTTCTTAGGATTGGTGCAGATTTTGATAATTTTCGGAAGAGAACAGAAAGAGAACGTTCTTCACTGGTGGCAAATGCACAGGGAGAGGTTATTGAGAATTTTTTGGGTGTTTTGGATAATTTTGAGAGGGCGAAATCCCAGATTAAGATAGAGTCTGAAGCAGAGGAGAAAATTAACAATAGTTACCAGAGCATATACAAGCAATTCGTTGAAATTTTAGGCTCGATTGGTGTTGTTCCTGTCAAGACGGTTGGGGAACCATTTGATCCATTGGTGAGTACATTTTTGTTTCATTATTTGTTGAAACAGAAAATTGCTGTCTGCTGCCTTTTTCAAATTTTTATGTGTCTCCATTTTTTCTATTTGCAAAATTTATAATAGCTCTCCCACTCTTCTTCCCTTACTTGGGGATTTGGGTCGAAGGAGAGAGAAGCCTTCCCATTGGATAGGCTGGTCCGCAATTCATCATAGTAGATGATAATATTTGGAAATACTGTAAAACGCTTTGTTTGGGTTATGTGATTAGGATCTCCTGCCTGAGTAACTTAATTGGCTTATTAGTGATTATGCTGTTTACTGTGTGGATCAATGCAGGTGGGCAACCAAGTTGGCTTGAATTTTAGCCGAGTACTTGGCAAAATGATTCGGTTACTCAATCGTGGTTTTTCAGGTTTTATGACGACCTGGAAACGTTCATAACTCAAAACCCAAGTATTTCTTGATTTTCTTGCCAACTTGGTGAGTCCACGTAGATAATATATGTAACGTGCTGGATGTATGCTCATCTCACGGTAGTCAAGTACGAAATTTCGTCTTAGGTTCACGTTATAACTCAATTGTTTCAACTATCTTTTTTGGTTCAAAAACACTTGACTTATCTTTCTTGCCATGGTTTTGTCAAAGTTGCACGAAGCCATCATGCGAGAAGAGTCCACTGTATATGATGAAGGCGTTGTAATCGAAGAATACCGTAAAGGGTTTAAGCTAGGTGATAGACTCCTACGTCCATCTATGGTGAAAGTATCCGCAGGTCCAGGACCAGAAAAGCTTCAACCGGTTGAAACATCAGTAGAACACGAGTCTGCAACTGAGGACAGTGAGGAGGATGTCAGTAGAGAAGGTGATTCAGACAACCAAACAGCTTCATAAAATTCACTTTTGATAGATTAGGGGAGAGTTTCATCAGGTTTATATTCGGATAACAGTTATTCCCGCTGCTACAACAAAAACTTATTCTTATTGTTGTTCTCCTTGATTATGAGGACACTGATTGTAATAGTTTTGTGTTCGAAGGAAGATGGTAATGGATACGTTAAATCAATGTGTCATTGCTTTCAACTTGATTGAACACTTTGTTTTTGGATTTTGAGGATCAGGCTATTCCACCCCCTCCCCCTTCTCCCAACCCTCCTCTCTCTCTCTCTCATTGGGGGCTTGTTTCAACCATCAAAGAGAGATTAGAGATTCGGACTAACTTAGACAATTTAATCTTGCTTGTGATGCTTATTGCTTATTTTGCCCTTGAAAATTAACGTGAATCTCTTTTAGGTTTTGGCTAACAACGACATGCAATTCTTTATGAAGGCATCACATCAGTTTGATCATATGAGATTGCACCAAAACAATTCACTTGATTCACAATAGTGTTAATTTCATCACCATACACCAACACCACATGCATTCATTTACTTATTGATGATTATTTATCACCATTTACATCAAAGATAAAATAAAATCAATCAGTAGATATAATACTTCTCATTCGCACAATAAATAAAATCTTACTCAAGCTCGGATAACTTAATAATTAATTTATTCCACTAGAAAAATTATCACCAATCCAAAAGTATTCCTCAAACACTGTATGGATACTATGAGTGATTAAACCTAGTGTAGCTGGCTACTTATTTCACCACTTAATAATTAGACTTGTCTTAAACCATTACTAGTAAAAACTAACTCTACGGAGTTACATTGTCATTCTTATCATTATTCTCTTTTATACTTCTCTGGAGTGAGCACTTTATCCTCAAAATCTTCCCTATCTTCAACCACACTATAGTAATTTGGCTTCTTAGCCCTAGTTGACCTTCTAGTTCTTTCAGGTTGAGGTTTATACATTTTCATGTCAGAATCGTTGTCACTTGACTCTATCCGCTACCAGCGTCCTTTCATTGTAGCTAAGTGCATGTCATTTCTTGTTTGTCCCCTAGCACGATCAAATTCTTGGAAACTTCATCATCACTATCAGGAATGCCTATCATTAAGATTCCTCGTAACTCGCGATCTAAAGTGGTGTAGCTTTTATCAGCGGCGGACCCACAAAGGAACAAGGGGGACAACTGTTCCCCATTCCAAAACAAGAATTAAACATAATATGGTAGCATTACATAATACAAAGATAAATTTGCTCTATTGGTTGGATGTGTGCCTTGATATAAAGCCTTCTTACTTTAGTTGGTCCCAAGTTCGAGACCTTGCATAAACTTTTTCAATGTTTTTGTGACCAACAAACCTGCAAACTCAACAATTTGTTTATACAAAGTTATAATATTTTTTCTTCCACTTAAACAGACCTTTTGGCATGTGTTACGTTGGTGTTTTTTCTTTAAATGCTTGTTATGGATTGATCTCAATAGGGTTACATTATATGTGTCTAAATTTTATATTTAATCCATCTAATTAATCAATCAAATTTTATTAATATAGATTGGAGCAAATGCACTTCATTATAATTTGATTAGTTAGAGAAAATACTACTTAAGGACAATTACTTGATGATAACATGATTATTTATAGAGTTTTTCCCCTTATTTGTGAGCTAAATCGTGCGTCATTGGAGCTCTTCGGAGCTATTTTTGTGCTAATTACTCTATATAATTGTGGTTTTGTTGTTGTATGTTGAGTTCCAGGTTTTAAGGAGTTTTCTCCCTTATTTCCGAGCTATTTGAAAGCAGCCACACCTCTTATGAGTTGTTACGAGGCACCTTCGAGTCGTTACGAGCATGTTTACTTGCGTTAGGAGGTTCCCAAGGCTTTAGACTTGATTATCGAGTTCAAACCACAAAGCAAAGCTAAAGAAACAAGCCAATGGAGTTGGCCCGTGTTCGGATCGGGTAGAATAAGGTCCGATCGGGCAAAGATTATTAGGATCAGGTGGTGAGGTTTCGCACCCGATCGGGCGGGCTTGGTCCGACCTAATCGGGCGAGCCTAATTAACTAAAGTTTCAAATTTTGGACATAAATACCGAAGATGAATTCAGAACAAAAGAAATTTTCGGATATAAGTACCGAAAATAAATAAAATACTTTGGAATTATAATAAAACTTTTGGAACATCTAATAACTACCAAAAAAATAAAAAAATTTGGAACAATTTAAAAATATTCAAAATATTAAACAAATGTCTAAAAAATTTTTGCAGAAATAATTTCGGGAAAATAGTTTTTGTTCGAAAATTCAAATAAAAATAAATGATAATTTTGAACTAAAAAAATTCAAAAGAAGTTTTATGTGTAAATAAATAGTAGGAGCTTGTTTTCTTGGAAATTCTTTTAAATGACTATGCGACTAACAAAATTGATTGGCACAAGAGGCTAATGAAACTTAAGCTCCAAGATATCACTTTGTAACACCCCAACATTTCTCTATTTTATAAAACACCTTTTTTCCCACAACAACATAGAAACATTGAGATGTTATCACTCGTGTGAAAACATCGACTTACTCGAAGTTTTACAGTGGAAAATGAATAAATACTTAAACCATCAATTTAAACTTTTGGATATAGTTCAACTTTCGAAGAATCACAAACGTGTCAAACCATAAGTCATCTCAAGCCAAACTAAGTTTAAACAACTTAAAATATAAATCCAATAAAGTAGAATTAAACCAAAAGTATGAAGTGTTGCTATTAAAGACAAACCGAAATATTCTCTCCAAACGGTGTCCCGAAATACAAATGGTTAAAATTCTATTGATCTAGAAGAACTGATAGCCAAAAAGGTCATCACAAGATCAATAAGGCACAACCATGATCGACACACAAGCAGAGCACGTAATCAACAAAGTTGAGTACGAATAAATAAAACAATTAAACCTAGCATGATACTAATTTAAAGGTACGAAGTCATAATAAATAATAGTAAGACATTAGACTCACAAGACTTAACTTGACTGCACCGGACAAAAGATTAATTTATTATAAATTAAATAAGAAATGGAACGAGTTGTCTAAACTAACCAACCTTCAATAGGAAGACAAAGCAACAGGCGCGACTCCGTGCTCCACATTCCGCGATAAGGAAATAATCCCAAAAGAAAATAGAACACGATGATTAGTTCCGTCCAAAGTAAAGTCATAGGACAACCAACACAAATAAACATGAGTGCACAAAGACTCGAATTTTTTATCTTTGTATTAAATAATTTGATCATACAAACCAATTGACCCGGAACTAACCCCTTTATTTGTTAACTAAAATCAACAATCAACCAACTGTCAATAGAGATAAATCCAAATTCAATGAATAAAGCCCACAATCTTTGTAAAGTAAATAAAATATTTAAGGGAATAACTTAATATCAATTCAAAATCCAAAACCAACATATTTATTAATCCCTACTAAAACTAAGCCTTATTCCCAAAGTGATTTGGGGTCGGCTAACATGAATCGTCAACTGAAACCGTTGCCAAAGGAGATGACATCGATAAGAGTGATAAAAAGTTTTTAAAAGGGTTTAAGTTTTGAGAATTTTTAAAAAGTTTTTGAAAATAAGGTTTACATCAAAAAGTTTTATAAGATGTTTTCAAAAGGTTTTAATACCAACACAATTGAGAAAAACAAATAAATGCAGTAATCACACCCCTTCCTCCACATGGATACTGCCCCTCCACCCACTTCTATCCAACACCATGCTCTCCTCAATCCCAAGTATCCTCATATCACTTTCAATTACCTTCATCCAAGTTATCTTAGGTCTTCCCCTACCCCTTACAATTTGGTTACTCCTCCACTCTTCAATTCTTCTCACCGGTGCATCACCTGAACTCCTTTTCACATTACCAAACCATCTTAACCGATTCTCTCTCATCTTTTCTTCAATGGATGCAACTCCAACTTTTTCCCGAATCACCTCATTTCTTAATCGGTCCTTCCTTGTGTGGCCACACATCCACCGCAACATACGCATCTCCGCCACGTTCATCTTATGAACGTGGCATTGTTTCACAGCCCAACATTCGATGCCATATAACAAAGCAGGCCTAATTGCCGTACTGTAGAACTTTCCCTTCAATCTTTGGGGAATGCCAGAATCTCAAAGGAACCCGGTGGCGCTTTTCCACTTTAACCAACCCGCGTTAATTCTATGAGCCACGTCTCCATCCAGTTCTCCATCCTTTTGGAGAATGGATCCAAGGTAACGGAAGACGTTCGATCCTTGAACCACTTTGTTATCCAAAGTGACCGCCCCTGCCTCGTTGCTTGTAACCCCACTGAACTTGCACTCCATATACTCCGTCTTACTTCTGCTCAATCTAAAACCACGGGCTATTAATATATCCCTCCACAATTCCAACTTACTCTCAACACCTTCCTTTGTCTCATCAATCAACACATTATCATCCGCAAACATCATACACCACGGTATATCATCTTGAATTGACCTCGTTAGTTCGTCCATCACTAAAGCAAGAGAAAGGGGCTAAGTGCAGAACCTTGATGCACTCCAATCGTAATAGGAAACTCTTCTTTCCTCCCCATCGTAGTCCGCACACTCGTAGTTGCCCCCTCATACATATCCTTGATGATATCTATATATTTTTGTGGAACACCTTTCTTTGCCAAAGCCCACCAAAGTATTTCTCTTGGTACTCTATCATATGCCCTCTCCAAATCAATGAAAACCATATGTAGATCCTTCTTCCTATCACGGTAGTGTTCCATTGTCTGTCTCATGAGGTGGATGACCTCTATAGTCGATCTTCCTGGCATAAATCCAAATTGGTTCTCCGATATCTTCACATGTTTCCTAAGTCTTTGCTCAATCACTCGTTCCCAGACTTTCATCGTATGACTCATTAGTTTGATTCCTCGGTAGTTGGTACAATCTTGTACATCGCCTTTGTTCTTATACAAAGGAATCAAAGTACTCTTCCTCCACTCGAATGACATTTTGTTGTGTCTCCAAATCATGTTGAAGAATGTTGTCAGCCATTCGATTCCTCTCCCCCCTAAACACCTCCAAACTTTGATAGGTATGCCATCTACCCCGTAGCTTTCTTCAATCCCATCTTTTTTAATGCTGCAACGACTTCTCCCTTTTGAATCCTCCTCATAAACTCTCGATTTAACATACTTGGCGGGATGTGTACATCCCTGATGTCTTGTGCGTTATCACCATTGAAAAAGGTATCAAAGTACGTCCTCCATCTATCCTTTATCTCCTCATCCTCCACAAGAACTCTTTGGTCCACACCCTTCACGCATTTTACCTTTCTTATGTCTCTTGTCTTCCTATCCCTCATACGTGCAATTCTGTAGATGTCTTTTTCCCCTTCTTTCGTATTCAATCTTGCATAAAGCTCTTTGTTTACCTTTGCTTTAGCTTCCCGTACTGCCTTCTTGGCTTCTCTTCGAGCCTCTTTGTACTTCTCATAGTTCACATCATTCTTGTATCAAACATCCATGCTATCATGTAACAACTTTATAGTAGGCAACCTTCTTCACACTACTACATAAAACATGTAATTCCATAAAATCATAAGCCATATATGAACTATAAAAAGTTCCCTACACATGATACTACATCATTCCTAACCTTAGGATAGGTTACTATTCTAAAACACATATAAATGTACGTACGTTGTGTAAACAATATTGAAGGCCATTGTATCAACCTTAGCAATCAAAAGGAAAAGTCTTCTCCTAACAATAATAAAATTTCTCAACATCTATCTATAACTACTACTAAAGCAAAATCAAAGTGGACACGCGTCGAGTAAATAGGGATAAATGGGACATATGTCAAGTAATTATGGCTAAGTCAACACATGTCATCCCAATAAACAAAAAAAAAACGCCAATATATGCAATGCAATGCAATCACACTAACTTAGATACATAATATAATAAAAGGAAAAATAATTGTCAGAAAATACCAAGGTGGTCATTTTAAAAATAAATACCAATTACTTGCGAAATTAAAAAAAAACCAACAAGTTCAAATTTTTATTAGAAAAACTTGATATTAAAGGTACGAACTATACTCGATCTTCTTTTAAAAGGCTAACCGATTGATTATTGTTGGTAGGTACTAACTATTGATCATATTTGATTTTATAGGTCATTGTGACCTGGTAACCTGAAATAGTAGGTTAAAGATGAGATTTTGCATGTGATTTATTTATGGGTTTTTAGATACGCATTTCAAGGTGACTATTTTATCATATTTATAGTGAAGACAACTTTTTTTCGAAAAACGAACACCACCATTCACCCTTCATGGGCTCTTATTTTGAGAATCCCTAAAAACGAGTACCAATAAGCTAGGTTTTTGGACACACACTTCAAGACGACTTTTTCAGGCCAAACATGTCATTTTTTTGAAAAACAGACACCACTATGCACCCATAATGGACACAAATTTCGATAATTCCTAAAAAATGGGTACTTAAAAGCCGTATTTTTGGGCAAGCACTTTAAGACGACTTTTTCGAAAAACGGGCAACGCTATTCACCTTTTATGGGCACGAAGTTCTAGAATCCCTACAAAGCGGATTCCAATAAGCCAGGTTTTAGGCACGCACTTCAAGGAACCTTTTGCCGGCCGAAAACGTCATTTTTTTGAAAAACAAACACCTCTAACTACCTTCAAAGGACATGAATTTCGATAATCCCTACAAACGGGTACTTAATAGCCATATTTTCGAGCACACACTTCAAGTCGACTGTTTCGAGCCTAATACGGTGTATTTTCCAAAAAACGGACATTGATATGCAACTTTTATGGACACAAAGTTCAATTATCCCTAAAAACGGCTACTTACAAGCCGTATTTTTGGTCACGCACTTCAAGACAACTTTTTCGGGCCTTATACAACGTTTTTTCGAAAAACGGACAACGATATGCACCCTTCGAAGGAATTTTCAAAGTTCGTGCTCACAAAGGGTGCATGTTAGGGTTTTATTTTAATACCGCAAGTAAATGGCGTCGTAGCACCAACGGGTCGAACACAAGGAGGTGCAAGATTAAACATTAGCCGACTCTAGACTATGAAATAGCTACACAATTCTATATTGATGATAAGATCTATTTAACTAATCTATAAACTAATAAGTATAATGGAATGATGATGATAACTATGATAATAAAGTATTAAGATTTAGCATCACCACTAACATGAATTGATCAGACACAACATACATTCCAGTCAATGAATCGAAGCTTAGGCGAGATGACATTCTTTCAAGGACGAACTACCTTAAGACCACTTTTGTGACTAAAAAAAGCCTAACTAATATGCATGCTTCCTATTTTCATGGCTAACATACAATATTAGATGCATTAAGAATCAATCCTAATGAAATCCTCAATCTCGATTCCCATTGTTTTCATGTGCGAATCTCAACCAATGACAAGTTAAACTAGATTGAATCTCAACTTTCATTGATGAATTCGATCGACAAGATAAAAAATTGCTACCATGAAATCCCAATTTCAATTCCAACTTTCATTGACAATAAAAACTAGGGCAAAACAGTGCTACAAATTGATGATGAAAACAAACTTGTCAAACCCTAATCATACGATTCAATAACATGATATAAAGGAATAAAGTAATCAATCCATCCTAGGGCTCAACTCAATCTTAGAAATTAGAACTTCTCACAACTCATAGCAATAGAAACATTAAGCATAATTAAAGACATAATTGAGAAATAGAAAGAGGGAATAGAGAAATCAAACTTGAATTAAATTGATGAATCCGAAGTGTTCGAGTTCAAAACCAAGTAGTAACAATGTAATTGAGATATAAACTAAGAGTACTTTGTCTAAGCTATGAATGAAAAAGAGTCTAAAACTGAGTAATTAGGAATAATTTACAAAGTCTCCTCAATACCTATTTATACCCTGCTAAAATAACTGAAGAAAAAGTTCGTAAAAAGATAGAAAATCTGTCATATCAAGTCAAACCTGACCGGGTCCTAACACGCACCATCAAAAATGCTATCATCGAACTTTAACTTGATCGGATCAAGTATAAACCTGATCGAGTTGAAGTTATATGGGTCCAAATAGACATCCAAATGCACCCAAATGGACTCGGATGCAATCCTGAATCTCCATCAATGATCTCCATGCTCCAGACGGTTCGTTCCACCCCCAAATATCTATAATGTCCCCGAAATAACTCAAAAGACACAAAACTGCAAACAAGAGTAAAATATAGCGGAATATAGCGGAACCATGCATGAAATGTATCGTTTTAGTAATGAAATGGGGGTCAAAATATAATAAAATATCAACACAACAAATTCCCCGAAGCTGAATTATTGCTTGTCCGCAAGCAAAGCATGATGTGGGTACAAATACGATTGCTTCACCCCTAAGATAAGAGTTAAGGCTCAAAAAGTTTGAATATTCAAATTGTTTAAGTAGGCAAGTTTCAAGCTCCACTGTTCAAATCACTCCAACCACCAATCACCCAAGCAAATGGTCAAACGCAACTGCCTCACATGACATACTGATATCACGTATTTATATAGACTTTTCTCCCTTATTTACAAGCTAATTTGTGCGCCATTGGAGCTCTTGGGAGCTATTTTATGCTAACTGTCGTAAAAAGTTGTGGTTTCGTGTTTTAGTGTTGAATAGCAGGTTTTAGGGAGTTTTCGCCTTATTCTCGAGCCATTTGGAAGCAACCACGGCTTTACGAGATGTTACGAGGCACGTAGGATGGCTCACGAGCTTTATAGGTAGTTTAGGAGGTCCCAAGACCCCTAAGCGTGAAGATTAGAGAGCCAAAGAGTCAAAAAGGAGGTTTTCGTGCACTGATCGGGCAGAAATGGCCCGATCGGGCGAAGATATATTGATCGGGTATGAAAGTCGCGGACCCGATCGGGCAAGGCGTGCCCCATCAGATCGGGCGAGCATCATTGCACCAGACCCGATCGGGCATAGTGTTCCCGACCCGATCGGGTGGGGTGCTGCTAGGTCTCATTGTGAAGCTGCGGACGAGGAGAAGCTGCTGGGCTCATTTGCCTCCAGGGGCCCGATCGGGTGGGCCGTAATCTCAGATTTAGGCCTGCTATGAAGCTGCGTTGGAAACAAAGGGGCAATTTGGGCTGATTGTGTCACGGCCCGATCGGGTACTGCTGTTTGGCCCGATCGGGTCTGGCGCTATTATTCGCGGACTTCGTTAATTAGTTTCCTATTTTAATTAGACTTGAGGGGTATTATAAATACCTGTTTTCTCATTAATTAGAGAGATCTTTTATTCATCTTTTTACTGCTTTAGACTCTAGTTTTATTCCTCATTGTTCTTAGCTTAGTTTAAACACTTAGATTAGTTTAAAGGTGATTGAACCTATTCCGATTTCAATAAAAGTTCCTGCTTTCAATTGGTATTCTTCCTTACTCTAATCTCTTTTATTATTCTCAATTGCTTAGTTTATTTATTCATGATGCAATTATTAGGGTTTCATATTAGTTTTGTAATTGTTAATTCGATTAAAAGTGAGTAGTTTTCTTTCTAGGGTGTTAGATAGGAAAGCCATGTTTATACCATGATTGTGATTTAGATTTCTATTAATTTCTAGGGCTTGATTATGGTGATTGTGATGTGGTTTGTTCTTATTGAGTAATTAATGTCAGTGTACAATTTCATTGATTGCTTGTGGTTAATAGTTGTTTGCACAGATCCGTCTTATGACCAGAGGCCTAGGACATGTCAGTAGTTCTGATTACGTTAGTGAACATGCGGCGTATGTTGAACTATGAGCGTTGAGTCTTGACCATAGCTCAACATAGGCTCTAATCCCCCGACTTTTGACTTAGGTTTTGATAGTAGTTGAACCTATCTGATTGGTATAAGCATGGTGGACCGACCTAATACCCTAGGTTTTTAGCCCATAGTTAAATCCTCGATTTATTCCATCTTCTGTAGTTTATTCATTAGTTTAATTATTTCTTCCCTGATTTCGTCTGAAGTAACTGAATTGGTTGAATATTGATTTAGAACTTCTGTCTCCCTGTGGATTCGACCCTGCTTCCATTGACTACCATAGTTAGAGGACTGTAGGTTTATCTTTGATTAGGTGATACGACTAAATCCTATCACATACAAGTCTCGAATAGGCGCTCACAAAGGTGTCGCTCCTCTCATTTTGTTGAAGGCATAAGATGTTCCAGAACACTCACCAAGCCTACCATAATATCCCTTCCCAACTCACACTCTCATGTGTTTAGGGGTGCAATATCACTCAACCTAGTCAAGTCGACTCAATAGTAAAATTACTCTTTAACTTTGGCAAATTGACTCGACATCAATCCAATAAGCAATTAAACACATGCTCAAGAGGTCTTTTTAGAGGTTGTAATGTTGCTCGGAGTAAAGGTAGAGAAATATTTAGGAATGTTGGTGCAAAAGCCAAGAGAGGGGGAGCATAAAACACTAGTAACAAGACCAATGTGGTCTAACGAACTCCCACGGCATCAACGACAAAACCCAAACAAGGCCAACTATATAATCTCATAAGTTAACCTAGCAGCCATTTCTTTAAAAACACAACTCTCTTAGATTCTTCAATGTAGTGCGAAAGAAGAACATAGAAAATTTCCAATTTGCATTCACACTTTATATATATATATATATATATATATATATCTTTTTTTCATTTCTTTTCCTTTTTTTTAAAACTCCTTGACGACATATTATTTCCAACTCATCCCTGCAATCAATCAAACAACCCTAAACCAACCTAACAAATACTCGACCATCCAAGCTATGCTTGGAAAAAAATCAATGTAAAGGCCATAGGCTGGTAATGTGGCTTAGTATCAATAACTAGTCATTAGACTCAACAGGGTTAAGAGGGAAAATAATCCATGACAAAGAGAACTCTAGAGCTCAATAATCAAATAAGAGAAACGAGAACGATCCCTAGTGCTTATCAAAAGATCGCGAACGATCACTGGCCACCATAGTCACCTCCATCGAACGCACCATCACCAAAGCTACCTGCGCCTCGTCCAGGTCCGTAGAATGACAGATCATACTAGGAGGGACATAAGGCTGCTGGAAGTAACCTGCACGCTCAAAATAACTATATATGGGTCCATGGACCGCTCTCTAATCAAGCTCTAACCGATCAACCCTGGATGATATGCTAGCTAGAGATGCATCCACTAGTGGAAAAAATAGTTGTTGTTGCGGGCCTCAAAGGGGTTTGTTGCTGCATACAAGGGTTGTAGCTATTGAAGGAGCAACTATTGTGAAAAAATAGTAGTTGCGTACAAAGACGCAGCTAATCTTTAAAATTAGCTGCGGGCCACAAGTTCCAGCCCGCAGCAAAAGATGTCAATAGCTGCGGGCCTCAGCCTATGACTTATCATCAACTTTAGCTGCGGGCGATAGGCAGAGGCCCACAGCTAAGTTGTTTAATTTTCTTTTAAAAAAATTGCTGCAGCACAACAGCATACCACCAGCACAACTATAGCTTACCATGCCAACACACACAACAGCAGGATACCAACAACACAGCAACAGCATACCAGCACCACATCACTTACACCACGCATTATACACAATATGACTGCAACTACTAACTAGCAAACCTCAAAAGCCAACTAGTATTACTTTAAGCTCGCGTTCTCAAGTTATATTAATACAACATATTCAAATACCGACTTACAATATTATCATGTTATATTACTTCAAATTATCAACTAGTATTCATTAGATATACTTCTTATACATAGTTGAAATAAGGTTCAACCAACTAGCTAATGACTATCTAACATCCTTAGATAACTAAACTACGATCATAGATACCTAGTTCTAAAAAAACTTCGCCCATTGTTCTCCAACCACATTAATTTCTCCATCCGTATAAGCATCGAGCGTTCCAAAATATTCTTGAAAATGCAATATAAGTTTGTAAGTTTTGATAAAAGTAAGCAAATTCAATTGACATGAACGTAAAACACTATATACGATCATATATCACTAAATTTTATAGAAAATTCGGCAGAGTTTCGTTTAAAATATGGAATTCCTAAAATTTAATTTAGGACTCGGGTCCAATTTATAAACCTGTTTCAACAAAATAAACAATCCCAAATTCATCAACTTCCAACATCTCCACACATCTAAGCTCAAATGATTCAGTGCAATCCAAATCCGAGAGTCTAACACAATTTTAGAAATGAAATTGAGCAAAAGCCAACCAATAGATCTACCACTTGTATATGTTGAGGACACTAACCTCTTTCAAGCATTTGCAATCACAATACAGGGTAACAATCTCCAGCATGTACTTCATGACATAATACCCACATTCCAATCCACCGGTTTGTTGAGGACGCTAAGTTCAATCACTCACAAAAATGAGGCACAAATAAGTTCTAATAAAAATGATAATGTAAATGTTTTTGTACAAAAGCCTTTGGAGTGATATAGTACGTAGTAGTTAATTATTATAATAATAATGATAAAGTAAAAAAATTAAATTACCTCAATCGAAACACAACAAGTCTCCCTATCTTTTGTCTTAGGATGCTTATTATCACTGGCCTTGTAAATTTTTAATATGCCCTACGTCATCACCAAAAAAATCAATAGATAATAATACATGAAATTAAAAATATACGACAAGTAAAATAAAGTAAATACTCACAACTCAATGTTAGCCAAAACCTTTAGTATTCGTGGATTATCCTTAGGTTTCCTTTTGGAGTTAAATACGTACACTTGACCAACTTGAAGTTCAATTACTAGTAGCATCAAGTGGTTCCTTACACTTTCAAATCAAATCGTCAAGGTTTATAAGAATAAGTATAAACAACTAGGATAGCATAATCAACGATGAGTAGTTCTTACTCTTCGTGATACGACGCCAAAATAAACTTGCGTTGTTTTTATTTCTTATTCTTCTCAGCGATAAAATCTTTCGTAATGTACATTTTAAGCTTAGAAGGTTCATGGACTTTTGTAGCATGTATCATTTGAGGACACATGAATGAAACGAGGGAGTTATTGAAACAATTAGCAAATTCATCCATCAAAAACCTGTACTCAATAATTATTTAAAATGTTAGGGAAATGAGTAGAGGGCAAGTGGTGAGTTATGTCAAGCTACCATATCTTAACTATTCGACTACTAAATATATGTTAAGAACTTACATTTGATAAACATGGATGCATGACACATTGATACAAACCCTTTTTAGAAACTTCTCAATGTCCTCCCTACTGACGATCGATGCATCAGCCTTCTCGTAGTAGGAAAGGGGGGCTTTATTTGTAATGTAGTGGATCCATACCTATCGTCTCTAAGTAAGAGATGCTGCAACTGACACTCTTCACCAAGTTGTTGAAGTGTTTTCTGATCTAGTGGGAGAAAGGAGTTGACTTGGGGTGATCCATAACAACTACATACAGGTGATCTCGGGGTGTTTTTCCCTTTTCTTGAAGATGATTCATTTACCTCCAAAGTCGTCTACAATTGAGAAGGATGCTCCAATTCATTGGAATGACCCTACAAGGTAAAACATTAAATTTTTGTCACAAGATTAAACATTAAGTGTTGTGTAGATGACCGATACATTCATGTATTTAGACCTTAGTTTTTGTTATACCTCATCTTCTTCAAACAATACTAAATCCTTCGGCCATTGTAGGAAGTGACCTTCCGCATCACCTACCTTAGTGGTTTCACCATCATCCGACTTTTCTGGGAGGGAAACGTCCCTGTGCTCTGGGTAGGCATAATCTAAGGACACCTTCCAATGGCTATCGGATTTCCTAGTCCGAGTATGCATAACCTCAGAAGAAGAGGAACATGGATATACCGTACCATCTCAAACCACAACTAAATTTCCATTGTAGGTGTCTCTAACACAAGGTTTACATCGATTCTTGCCCTAAACATAGACAAAGTTTACATGGCTAGCAATCTGATCATTTCTGAAACACTGTGATTAGGTTGCTTCAACTCACTTGCCACTTGCTTCTCAAACCAGTTAATGGAAGTCCGATTGTGTTCTAACATCGCCTTACGTTCATTCTTAGGATAAAGACTCCTTAATAGCTGCAAGTGCTTCATTACGTAAGGATGAATGATTGAGAGATGTTGCAACACATATATGTGGCCTTTTTATTTCCTATCATTAGGAGGGATGACATCCCTTTCACCAATTGTGCCTTTACCTCGTAGTCTGCCCTCATGACGAGAAATTCTTAGTCCAACTGCCTTTATGCTAGCAATGAACTCTGCACAAAACTACCCGATCTCCTCAGCCATATAGCCTTGAATGATGCTAGCCTCGGGCTTTGCTTTATTCTTTTCTTTGTCTTTGAGAATCTTAAAATATCTCTCATACGGGTACATCCATCTCAAAAAAATCGAGCCACAAAGCCTAATTTCCCGAACAAGATGTACAATCAAGTGAACCATGATATCAAAGAAAGAAGGTGGAAAATACATCTCAAACTTGCATAAGGTTTCAACTATGTCATTCGGTAATGCATCAAGTGTTTTTGGATCTATCACTTTACTACAAATTCTATCAAAGAACAAGCATAACTTGACAACAACATGTCTTACATGAGGTGATAATAGACAACGAATAGCTTAGATAACTCATCATTAATTAGAGACCAACGAAAGTGAATCCTTAAGTCGGTGGTTTATGGCCCACTATGAGTACAATATCCTCAAAAATAGCTCACAATTCCTCTATTACAATAACGATCTTATATGAAGATCCTAATAACCTTAGTCAACGCTTCATGAAATCCATCTCAACGACTTCCTTTCCAAGGCTCGATCCTGAGCCCTCTAGCTTTCTTAACCTGAGCTTCATTCAGAAAAAAAAGAGAAACAAGAAAAGACAGTTTAACATTCCAAAATGAGTGGAAAACTCGTAACTTTACTCCAACCCGTAAAAACAGTTTTGGTTTGAAAACTTATTTGCACTCAAACATGCTTCACATACTTTCATTACAAGACAAAACAGATGCATACTTAAAGCACACAAAATCATACTTCTTGTTTGAACTCGCAATAATGTAACACTCATAGTCACGTCAACAAGACATCATCAAGATTAATAATAGCATACCTAAACTCGTAAAAACACATAACGTAGACATGTGTACACCATCCATCACGTAAGCCTAATACATTAACATCATAAATTTGTTTGGAAACATATAACAGATACAGAATGAAACCATCCAGAATTAGCATGTAAATCATCTTTCTTATCAAGATTATTAACATATATCATTCATTTTGGTAACTTGGAAACTAAAACTGTAATACCCCGACTTTTAATCTTGTTTTATAATTAAGATTATTAACTTAAATGTGAGTTTATTATTTTCATAAACAGGTTTTAAGATTTCTTATTACATCTTTAAATGATTTTAAGTACTAATTATATTAATATTATTGGAATTGAAATTGTATTCTTATGGGTCATTAGAAACCTTAGAGCCATTCCAATTTAGAGTTTACAATTCAAAGTTCAAGCCCAAACCCAAAACCTATTTCAACCCAAAATAAAAATCAGAAAAAAAAGGAAAAAATAAAAGAAAAAATAAAAGAAACCCATCTTCTTCCACCTCCTGCTTCATTTCTCCTTCACCATTGGAGCCTTAAGAGGCAAGTTGATAGCCTCAAAGAAAGGCTGCGACTTCAGATAAGAATGAGAAAATCAGACAAACCAAATTAAAACACCATTAAACTCATCCTCATCTTCTCCATTTCATGCTTATCCATTGGAAGAACAATTCAAATTGAACTTAAACACTAAACCATTGATTCTCACTATAAATAGAACCCAATTTCAATCCATTTCCATACAAATCTTAAGGTCTTTCACTCTCCTTCCCCTGTTATGGTATCTCGCCGGAAAACACGACCCATAATTGGCCCAGACTCACACCACCGCATCAAACACCCGTCCCCACCTCTACTTCTGTCGCCTGAAACACCACCACCATAGCGCCACCTTCTGTCCGCCACCAGACCGCCACCAACATCCCCCTGCTCTGCTTCGTCTTCTACCCGCACCATTCTTCTTCCCCCCTCTGTTTCTCCGCACCACCGCAGCACCGCCAAGGTGCCGCTGTTCCGGCCACCCATAAACGCAGCCTAGAAGCTTCTGGCCACCATGCTAGGCCCAAGCACCACGACCCCTCCTTCCTTCTTCTTCGTTGCACCCATACTCTGTTCAACCAAGCTACTGATTCTTTTCTTTTAAAGAATCAGTAAGTTGGAACTTTATTATCAATAGTCAATGTTTGACTTGGGAAGGTATAAACCCATTTTCAATCCTATGTTTACTTAAGTCCAATTAGAGGTATAATTTATTTTAGAAAATCATTTTATTAATTATTAATGTTGATTTTGGAAAACATAAATATTTAGCTAATATTTTTAATTATGAAAATGGTATTTCAAATTATTATGAATTTTAAGAATAAAGTTCTATTTAAAGATTTTTGGGAAAAGAAAAGGGGTCATTAAGGAAATATATCGTGATTAGTTGAGTGGATCCTAATCAATTATTTTATTGGTGTTTATGGAGCGGTAAATGGAATGTGGGAATTCGAAAGGCCTAAGGATGACGCACTTGTTCTTGGAGTTCTGACGATATTTTGGAATTAGACGGTCGAGGTAACCTTTATGTCCAGCACTACTATATGCCCGTATGAGTATGTTTGTGAAAGTATGATTATTATGTGAACGATGATTATGAATTGGAAGGATTAGTTACGAAGTATGAAGTGACGATAACCTTTATGTCCAGCATTATACCTTCCCATATGTGATTTCATAATGTAAAATGTAATTGTAGGGACTTCTTATTATGGAATTTCTAATTAAAATCATATTCTTCATATTACGTTAAGTTATTTGAATATATATTTATAGATTATAATTCATATGTTAAGAGTATAGTTGTTATTAATGAACGATATGAAATCATATGATTATATGAATGCAGTTTAAATGATTATTATATGTTTAAGTAATGTATGGTAATATATGAAATACTTTGATGATATATGCTTATCCAAGTAAAACCATGTTTATGTGATATCATGTATTTATATAGTCTTTTCTCCCTTATTTACAAGCTAATTTGTGCGTCATTGGAGCTCTTGGGAGCTATTTTGTGCTAACTATCATATATAGTTGTGGTTTCGTGTTTTAGTGTTGAATTGCAGGTTTTATGGAGTTTTATCCTTATTCCCGAGCCATTTGGAAGCAACCACGGCTTTACGAGATGTCATGAGGCACTTAGAATGGCTCACGAGCTTTATGGGTAGTTTAGGAGGTCCCAAGACCCCTAAACGTGAAGATTAGAGAGCCAAAGAGTCAAAAAGGAGGTTTCTGTGCTCTGATCGGGCAAAAATGGCCCGATCGGGCGAAAATACATTGATCGGGTATATGTTATTAATGAACGATATGAAATCATATGATTATATGAATTATGCATTTTAAATGATTATTATATGTTTAAGTAATGTATAGTAATATATGAAATACTTTTATGTTATATGCTTATCCAAGTAAAACCATGTTTATGCAATTACAATAAGTTATTGGTATGATCCATGATTCATGCTTATGCGAGTAAAAGTATATTTCATCATTAATATGTCTGAAAGAATGTGTTTAAGTGAAAGTATGATTTTACGGCTTTATCCATGTTTATATGAAACTCGATGTTAATGTGAGTTATTGATAGGTTTTAGTCGTATCGCCTATTCAAAAATAAACCTACGGTCCTCTAACTAAGGTAGTCAGTGGAAGCAGGGTCGAATCCACAGGGAGACAGAGTTTCTAAATCAATATTCAACCAATTCAGCTACTCCAGAGTAAATCAGAGAAGAATTAATTAAACTAATGATTCAGCTAAGAAAGACGGGAAAAAACGAGGATTTAACTATGGACTAAAACCTAGGGTATTAGGTCGGTCCACCATGCTTATACCAATCAAACAAGGGCAACTAGTATCAAAATCTAAATCAAGAGTCGGGGGATTAGAGCCTATGTTGAGCTATTGTTAAGACTCAACGCTCATAGTTCAACATACGCCGCATGTTCACTAACGTAATCAGAACTACTGACGTGTCCTAGGCCTCTAGTCGTAAGACGGATCTGTGCAAACAACTATTAACCACAAGCAACCAAAGAAACTGCGCAATAACGTTAATTACTCAATAAAGAACAAACCACATCACAATCACCCTAATCAAGCCCTAGAAATCAATAGGAGTCTAAATCACAATCATGGTATAAACATGGCTTTCCTATCTAACACCCTAGAAAGAGAACTACTCACTCATAATCGAATTAACAACGAAAAAACTAATGTGAAACCCTAACAATTGCATCATGAACGATTAAATAAATAAACTAAGCAATCAAGAATAACAAAAGAGATTAGGGTAAGAAAAAATACCAATTGACGAAAAGCGGGAACTTTTATTGAAATCGAAATAGGTTTGATCACCTCTAAATTAATCTAAGGTGTTTGAATTAAACTAAGAACAACGAAGAATAAAACTAGTCTAAAGCTAATGAAAGATGAATAAAAGATGTCTCTAAAAAATGAGGGAAAAGGTATTTATAATACCCCCTCAAGTTAACTAAAAACGGAAAGCCGGAGTCCGCGAATAGATGCGCCAGACCCGATCGGGCCAAAGCAAAGTACCCGATCGAGTCAAATACAAATTCAGCCCAACTTTGTTTCTTGGTCAGCGAATCAACAGCAGCCATTAGGTGCGATGTGTAGGCCCACTCGATCGGGCCTTGGGCAGCCACCCGATCGGGCCGAGGCAAAACAGCCCAATACTCCTCTGGGCTTCTGGTAGCAGCAGCGTGGCAGATGTGAAGTGAAGTGAGCTGGCCCGATCCAGCACCCGATCGGGTCTGTGATCGGGTCAGCAGCGAACAAGGCCCAACATTCCTTTTAATATACGCACAGCACAAATACAAGTATGGCGGCCCACCCGATCGGGCCCGAGGCATCCACCCGATCGGGCCTGGTGCAAGTCTTCTCGCCCGATCTGATCGGGCACAGCTTGCCCGATCGGGTCCGTGACTTTCATACCCGATCATAAATACTTCGCCCGATCGGGCCATTTCTGCCCGATCAGTGTACGGGAACCTCCTTTTTGACTCTCTAATCTTCACGTTTAGGGGTCTTGGGACCTCCTAAACTACCCATAGAACTCGTGAGCCTTCCTACGTGCCCTGTAACATCTCGTGAAGCCGTGGTTGCTTCCAATTGGCTCAGGAATAGGGAGAAAACTCCCTAAAACCTGTAATTCAATACTAAAACACGAAACCACAACTATATACGATAGTTAGCACAAAATAGCTCCCAAGAGCTTCAATGACGCACAAATTAGCTTGTAAATAAGGGAGAAAACTCTATATAAATACGTGATATCAAACTCCCCCAAGCTGAACCTTTGCTTGTCCTCAAGCAAACAAAACATGAACATGGAATAGATTGCCTCACCCCATAGAAAAAAAAAAGCAATTCAAAGCTCAAAACATTTTCAAGACTAAGAATCGTTCAAGCAGGCATAATTCAATTTTGGCTAATCAAATCCATCCAACCACCAATCATTCAAGCAATTCATCAAACTCAAGCATCCACAAAGCATACAAGTCTTGAAAAGGCTCTCACAAGGGTGTCACTCCTCTCTATTTTGTGGCAAGCAAAGAATATGCCCGAACACTCACCAACCCGACCATAAGTACCCTTCCCACTCACACTCTCATGTGTTTAAGAAGGTTCAATGACGTTCAACCTAGTCAAGTCGACTCAATTAGCAGAAATACTCTCTAGCTTTGACAAACTAACTCGAAATCAATCAAATGAACAATGCAGACACAAGCTCAAGAGGACTTTATAGGGTTGTAATGGGGCTTAGGTGAGAGGTAGGGGATACTTTTGGGTAATGTGGTGGAAAAACCAAGAAAGGGGGAGCGTAAATCATTCAAACAAGGCCTAAGATGGCCTACACAACTCCCAACAATCACCATAAAACCATGTAAAGTAACCCAACTCTCATAAATCAATGAAAAGCTCATAACAAACCCAATTTTCTAGCAATGGAGCGAATATTCCTTTATGAACTTACGTGAATGAAAGAACTAGAATTCTTTTGAATTTTCATTTCATTTTTCTTTCATTTTTCTGAACTTCATTCACGCAACTCTAAACTTGCTTTTTCTTTTCTCTTTCTCACTCTCAAACCACAGCAAATACACTTTTAAATTCCTCAAAAACCAAACTAAACCAACAAACCAATCTCAAACTTAACCCATACAAAAGCTCCCCCAAGCTAGGCTTGGAATAATATCAAGTGAAGGCTTTGGGCTCATAATAGGGGTTTAAGTAACACGAAACAAGTCATTAGGCTCAGCGGGGCTAAGGAGGATAAAAGTATATCAAAAATTCACTCTGAAGCTCAAGAATTAGACAAAAGAACGCCTCTATCACAGCACATGCTACAAGTCATCTAAAATCAGACAAGTACGAAGTCAAAGTCAAGATCAATCCACTAAAGAGGAACTAACACACAAGAATAGACTGGATAATAATATGAATCCAATAGGCTACAAAGAGGCCTCACAGTCTAACCAATTCAGGTATGCAGCACTAAGTGGTCTAATATAATCCAAAAATGCTCGAAATCATAGCAATCAAACATCAAATCATAGCCTCAAGATCACAAATGCCCAGCTATCTAGAAAACAAAGTCAAATCATTTTCAAATAGAGCACAACAAGGGGCACAGGGAAGCAACTAAACCAGTCATGGGAGCCATATTTTTTGATTTTTTCAGTATTTTTCGAAAGTAGTAAATCTATCCTAGAAAACAGTAAAAGAGAGAGAGAATACAAACAGAACTCCTCCCCCAAGCTGAACTTGGCAGTGTCCTCAATGCCAAAAGGTGATAAGGACTATGCTAAGAGGGAAAAACAATGTAAGTACCCTCACTCTCGCTCACAAAAAGAAAAAAAAATAGAAAATAAAGAAGAAAAAAAAATGAAAAGAAAAGGAAAAAGGGAAAGAATACGAGTTGCCTCTCGCACAGCGCTGGTTTATAAAGGTCCCGCACGACCATAATCCTCCATCTCTCAAATAGGAGGGGCTTGGCAATGAGTGCCACCCTCATCAAAAATCTTTCTTCTCCAAATGTTCTTGACTATGCCTCCATACGGTGAGGCAACCTTAGGTGGAATTGGAGTCTTCTCCACACCTGCTTCATCCAAAACCTCATCCCTGCAACAAGATTGTTCAAGCATAGGTGCCTTAACAGCATTGGTTAGTTTAAACATCACTTTATCATCACCAACACTAAGAGTTAAAGACCCAGACTTAACATCGATTACAGCACCAGCTGTACACAAAAATGGCCTACCCAAGATAATAGGAATCTGGGCATCCTCATCCATCTCTAATACCACAAAATCAACAGGGATATAGAATTTCCCAACCCTAACAGGAACGTCCTCTAAAACACCTAGAGGGTATTTTATAGAACGATCTGCCATCTGCAAAGTGATTTGTGGGCATTTAAGTGCTCCCATATTCAGTTTCTCAAAAACAGATAATGGCATAACAGAAACAGAAGCACCTAAATCACATAAAGCCTTGTCAATAAAAATAGGTCCAAGATGGCAGGGTATAGAGAAACTACCAGGATCCTTTAACTTTGGTGGGGCTTTATTTTGAATAAAAGCACTACACTCTTCAGTAAGAGCGACACGTTCTACCCCACCAAAGTCTCTTTTCTTAGTGATCATGTCTTTCAGAAATTTGGCATAAACAGGCACATGGGTAATTAAATCTGTAAATGGAATCGTTACCTCAAGGTTCTTGACCATAGCCAAGAACTTACCAAATTGCTGATCGACCTTAGATTGTTGCATCCTGTGAGGAAAAGGTAGCCTTGGTGTAAAAAGCGTTTCAGAAACCTTCTCCTTTTTCTTCCCCGTCTGTTCAGCTTCTGCAGACAAATCAACTTCAGACGTCGAATTTTTCCTTTTTCCTTCCTCTACCACCCTCTTCTTCCCTGCAGTCGGGGTAACCTCAGCAATGGGCACTGGAGGGACATCATATGAAATGCCACTACGAAGAGTGATGGCATTCACATGTTCTCTCTGAACGGGTTGCCCTGGCAATTGTCCCTGCTGCCTCTGTGCATTAGTTTCTGCCAACTGAGCAACTTGAGCCTCGAGAAGTTTGATATGCTTCTCTTGGTTCCTCCGTGCTTCCTCATTTGCCTTTTGCATAGACAATATCAGTTTCATTAGTTCAGAATTGCTAGGCTCTTGTGGGTTGTTGTTTTGTGGAGGTGGGGTGTGGAAATTTTGTGGAGTTTGGAAGTTATTGAGATGATGGAAGTTTTGTGGTGGTGGTCTTTGGAAATTTTGTGGGGTTTGATGGTATGAGGGTTTAGGATAGTTTGGTGGAGGTGGAGGTTGATAGTTTTGTGGGTTTTGGTAGTTATGTGAAGGGGGGAAAGTTTGTCGCCTTTGTTGAAAGGCATTTGCCTGCTCCATCTGAAATTGACTGAACTGACAGTCATGCCCAAAGTGACCTTGTACACCACATACCTCGCAGTAAGATGAGGTAATGGGTGCTACGGCAGACATAGCATTGATGCTCATAGGCGGAGGTGTCGAACTAGAAGACATCATTAGCTGCTGAGTTAGTTGCGCCATCTGAGATGTAAGCAATGAAATAGCGTCAACTCCAAGTACCTTCTTAGTCAAACTCCTAGATGATGAATGGTCATCGGCTGCAAGATTTGATATGAATTCATAACCCTAATCAACTGCCTTGTCTAAAAACACTCCTCCTGCATACGAATCAAGAATACACTTCGTCTGAGGCTGCAGACCATTGTAGAATGTCTGCGTCAAGAACCATTTGTCCATATTGTGGTGTGGACACTCTCTCTGTAGATCTCTAAACCTAGCCCACGCTTCCCGTAATGTTTCATCAGGCTCTTGGGAAAACGTGGCTAGTTTATTTCTGATTTCTGCTGTTTTAGTAGGTGGATAATACTCTCTCAGAAACGCAGCAGAAATCTCACTCCATTCTGTTTCTTTCACGTCGTTCAACCATTTCTGGGCTCTATCTCTCAATGAAAACTCGAACAACATGACTTTTAGTTGATCAGGAGTGAACCCGGCATGTTTGACGATTCGACAAAGCTGTTGAAACCGCTGCAGATGATTTGCCGGATCTTCAGTAGGATGCCCACCAAACTGATTTTGCTGGACCATGCTGATGAGTCCAGGCTTAATCTCAAAATTTGCTGCGGCAATGGTGGGCATAGTAGGTCCAGTGGAGAGACCATCTGGGTTGGGCACCCCATATGACTTCAGTGATTTTGACATAACTGAACTCAAGGTGTCTGCTCCAGAGATGTTCAGCTGAACAGGCTGCTTTTCTTTCTGCTTTATCTTTCGGATCCGCCTGATTGTCCTAGTAAGATCGGGGTCCGCTGGAATTGGGGAACCGTTTCTTTGGGACCTGGGCATACAAAAGAAACAAAAAGCAGCAGTAAAACCTACCTCGATTGAAACAATGAAGTTCCAATGAGGTACAGAGTAGTAGACCAAATCATCAAATAAAAACTTAGAAAACTAGCCGTCTCCCCAGCAACGGCGCCAAAATTTGATAGGTTTTAGTCGTATCGCCTATTTAAAAATAAACCTACAGTCCTCTAACTCAGGTAGTCAGTGGAAGCAGGGTCGAATCCACAGGGAGACAGAGTTTCTAAATCAATATTCAACCAATTCAGCTACTCCAGAGTAAATCAGAGAAGAATTAATTAAACTAATGATTCAGCTAAGAAAGACGGGAAAAAACGAGGATTTAACTATGGACTAAAACCTAGGGTATTAGGTCGGTCCACCATGCTTATACCAATCAAACAAGGGCAACTACTATCAAAATCTAAATCAAGAGTCGGGGGATTAGAGCCTATGTTGAGCTATGGTTAAGACTCAACGCTCATAGTTCAACATACGCCGTATGTTCACTAACGTAATCAGAACTACTGACGTGTCCTATGCCTCTAGTCGTAAGACGGATCTGTGCAAAAAACTATTAACCACAAGCAACCAAAGAAACTGCGCAATAACGTTAATTACTCAATAAAGAACAAACCACATCACAATCACCCTAATCAAGCCCTAGAAATCAATAGGAGTCTAAATCACAATCATGGTATAAACATGGCTTTCCTATCTAACACCCTAGAAAGAGAACTACTCACTCATAATCGAATTAACAACGACAAAACTAATGTGAAACCCTAACAATTGCATCATGAACGATTAAATAAATAAACTAAGCAATCAAGAATAACAAAAGAGATTAGGGTAAGAAAGAATACCAATTGACGGAAAGCAGGAACTTTTATTGAAATCGAAATAGGTTTGATCACCTCTAAATTAATCTAAGGTGTTTGAATTAAACTAAGAACAACGAAGAATAAAACTAGTCTAAAGCTAATGAAAGATGAATAAAAGATGTCTCTAAAAAATGAGGGAAAAGGTATTTATAATACCCCCTCAAGTTAACAAAAAACGGAAAGCCGGAGTCCGCGAATAGATGCGCCAGACCCGATCGGGCCAAAGCAAAGTACCCGATCGAGTCAAATACAAATTCAGCCCAACTTTGTTTCTTGGTCAGCGAATCAACAGCAGCCATTAGGTGCGATGTGTAGGCCCACCCGATCGGGCCTTGGGCAGCCACCCGATCGGGCCGAGGCAAAACAGCCCAATACTCCTCTGGGCTTCTGGTAGCAGCAGCGTGGCAGATGTGAAGTGAAGTGAGCTGGCCCGATCCAGCACCCGATCGGGTCTGTGATCGGGTCAGCAACGAACAAGGCCCAACATTCCTTTTAATATACGCACAGCACAAATACAAGTATGGCGGCCCACCCGATCGGGCCCGAGGCATCCACCCGATCGGGCCTGGTGCAAGTCTTCTCGCCCGATCTGATCGGGCACAGCTTGCTCGATCGGGTCCGTGACTTTCATACCCGATCATAAATACTTCGCCTGATCGGGCCATTTCTGCCCGATCAGTGTACGGGAACCTCCTTTTTGACTCTCTAATCTTCACGTTTAGGGGTCTTGGGACCTCCTAAACTACCCATAAAACTCGTGAGCCTTCCTACGTGCCCTGTAACATCTCGTGAAGCCGTGGTTGCTTCCAATTGGCTCAGGAATAGGGAGAAAACTCCCTAAAACCTGCAATTCAATACTAAAACACGAAACCACAACTATATACGATAGTTAGCACAAAATAGTTCCCAAGAGCTTCAATGACGCACAAATTAGCTTGTAAATAAGGGAGAAAACTCTATATAAATACGTGATATCAGTTATTAATCTAATTATTGTTCACATGATTATTTAATGTTTAAGTAAAGAATGTCGGTTCTAAGTTACGTGATACACGTTTATGTGAATTCGTAAATATATATAATTAATACTTTTATTACAAGACTCATGACTCATGTGAATTAAACAAAGTATGCCAACTCATGCTATTATCCATGAATTACATGCTTATATGATTTATGAATATGTATGTTTAGCAATTCCATGATAAACTTATGACCTATGATTTCTACCTCTATGACTTATTAAAAGTAATCTTAAGTCTAAATCCATGTTCAGTGTAATATATGAGGTGTTGTTGTTCATTTACAGTTATCATGAAATATGTGAGCTTCTGTAAAGCCAATTAGTGTCTGGGAATACGTTAATAAAGTTATAAAATATTATAAGCAAAGTAATAAGTGTCGTATGGTTATGAATTAAGTATGTTATCTTATGAGTCATGATATGACGTTATGCTTTATGAATAACGGTAAGTATGAATGCTCAATGAACGTTTCATAAGGAAGCAATTGAAAGCTTACGAATGACGAATATTGTTTATGTTATGATTTTACTACCTATATAAAGGCAGAGCTGAACTGAATGATTAAAGTATACTGAATATCACTGATGGATATTAAAAGTTATGAAACATGATAAGTTCAAGTGAAAGAACTGGTTATTAGCTGTATATATATCCTGACTGATGGTCGTGTACGCACCGAGCTGTTTACTGTTACTGGGGCACTGGCCCGCTACTGTTATTACTGGGGCACTAGCCCGCTACTGTTATTACTGATGAGCACTGGCTCTTTTACTGGGGCACTGGCCCGTTGTGGGAGACGATGATAAGAGGTTTTTAGCGTGTCGTTAAGGCACTAAGAACCGCTTAGCAAACACAATTTATAAACCTAACGAGCAACTATTAAGCACGTAGTAACGGCAAGTCAAGGGTCGAACCACAAGGAAATTGGGATTGAGTTCAGTCCACTAAGTCCAAAACTACCTAAGTGAAGGGTTTTTTGGGGGTTTTGGATTGAGTAAGTCACCGACTAATTAACTAGCTAAATAATACCGACTAATAAACAAATAGGAGGATTAATATGATAAGGAAGACACTAGAGTTCGGGCTACTCGTATGAACGTGGGCTAGACAACGATAATCGACGCTATGGTGATTCACAACGGAGTCAATACAAGGTTTAGTTCCCCTCTAATATACTTGAGTCCTCTCTCGAATGGTCCTCAAGAGTAATCGATTAATCAACCAACCAAATCCTCTTTCGAATGGTCTTTGGTCCGTTGATTAATAAATTCATTAAGTTCGGAAAACCCCTAATTAAAGGATCCCCTTAATTCCTACCCAATCCCTTGGTCTAGAAATCAAGTCGAAACATGGGAATGACAAAAGGGATTAGAGTTCATTTAAGAACAATAAAAACCCTAAGTGCCCTAGTATAAACGTGATCAAGATCTATCCTAGGGTGTCAAAACACCACATTCAATGCATAGACAAACAATTGAATCATAAAAAGCATAGATAATCTACATTAAGCCCTTAATTCATACTTTCGCCCAAACCCTAGATAATGAACTACTCACTAACCATGGATTCTAAGCAATTAAGATTCAATAAATTCAACATCATAAACTAAGCAATGAGATTAAAGGAAAGAGATAGCAAAGAAATTACTTGAACTAATTGATGAATTCGATTTTCAATAATGAAACAAAGGAGTAAACTAGTGTTTGAGAGAGTTTTAGGGCTAAGAGAAAGTTATTTAGAAACTAAGTATGAGAATATGTCGAAAACTAAGCTAATAAACTAATTAATAAGAGTCATTAAAGTTTGACGGACGAAACAAGTCAACGCCCGAAAGCAGGTCACCACTATCGTGGTGAAATCACCACGGTCATGGTGCCTCAAAAACGCCCAGGCAGTAACTTTTCAGCATAACCACTGATTCTCTGAAGATCAGGCACCACGACCGTGGTGACCTGATTTCACCGAATCAGTCTTCTTTTCTCCAAGTTTCTGTTTTGCCAGCTACAGGTGCCCACGACCGTGGTAAATGTGCCACGGCCATGGTGGCCTTCTTCCTTCACTTCCTCCAAATTTGATTCACTTGAGCCGCTCCGAAGTACGAGCCACGCACCTTGAACATATCCCAAGTCCCTAGATCACAAAAGTACTCTAACATGCGCCAATTCCCGGGAAATACATCAAAAACAACCAAACACTTGTGAAGTATAATTGAAATCCAAAGAAGGGAAAAACCATGCAAACCTAACTCTAAATGCTCTAAATCTACATGCAATGGGACCTAAAATGAGCTATAAGTATGCACTAAAACGGACTGATCAGACGTCCCACCAGCTGAAATGCTGTCCAACAACCAGTATAAAACTGATAAAAAGGATTGATGGATTATATTAATACTGATACGATACTGAGCTTTATAAATGTTTGAAATGAGCTCTTGCCTGTTTTATTGATGAATGAGTTCAAATGAATTTAGAATATTAAAGATAGAAACCTACGTTATTTCAAGAGTATTAATGGAAACTTGTTGAGTTTCAAGATGATGTGTTTTAGTTCATGAAAGTCTGAAGTTACGTTTTAAACGTGATGGATTTACTCAATGTTCATTCTTAATTGTTCATGACACGTGCCTTAAAGTCATTTACGTAATTATAGATGCATGACGATAATTTCTTACATAGTTTAGCTTTCAAGTTCTACACAGTCTACGTATATCCCTATAAAGTATGAAAGTGTCTGTTAACGTGATTGCATGTATCGTATAAACGTGAGTATTATATGTTAAATATGATTTATATGGCAAATATGATTATTGTCTTATTTCAAGGAAATATGATTTACATGTGAAGTATGTGTCTGCTTTATCTCCTGCAAATATGTGCCTGTAAGTATAAAGATGTTTTCAAACCAAAATCGTTTTTATGGGCTGGAGTAAAGTTATGAGTTTTCCACTCATTTTGGAATATTTTCTGTCTTTTCTTGTTTCTCTATTTTCTTTCTGAACGAAGCTTAGGTTATGAAAGAAGGATCGGGATGGATCCGTGGAAAGCAAGTGCTTAGGATGGATTTCAAGAAATGAGATGAAGCAAGTATTCAAGGTCTTAGTTGTAATTATGAGATAATGAGCTTTTGTAAGAATATTATGTTACTGGTGGGCCATAACCCACAGGTTTAAGCAAACGCTTCCGCAAATCTTGTGATTAGCTATAGTTAATGGTGATTAATTAAGGCACCTGTTTTCGGGGCGTTACATAGTGGTATCAGAGCTAAACCTAGCCGGAAGTGCAAGTCTTAGATTGTGCATCGCCTAGGTATGATCCATTTGGGAAATTAGATAGTAAGTATATTTAAGGTTATAATGATTTATCAGGGAGAAAATCTAGCCGAAAGTGCGATCTTAGACTTGATATGATCCATTTGGGAAATTAGATGCTTGAGGAGATTATATTTATCCATTTGGGAAACTATAAGTTTTGAATAGTTTGAGGAATTATAGTGATTGTTTGGATAATTATAAGTTAAGAAGGGAGAAATGGTTTCATGAAAGGCGCGTTGAAGTATGAGCGTTCAAGTATGGTTTGGTATGCCTGAGTGTTGAGTTTAATAACCGACCTCGTGTTTTTATTCTAAGGTTTTGATAAAGTTTGATTTCGAAAATGACTTTCAAACGGGATCTCTCAGTATTAAGTGATCCTGTTAAGATTCATTGCCGATACATTTGCCCAATTTTGTCTTGTTGCTCCTTGATCCTGAGTTTCGAGTTGAAGCGGAGATACAATGGAAAAGTAGAGTCTAATTTTGCCATTATTGTTTCCTTTGCTCCTCGATCTTGAAAGACGAGTTGAAGCGGAGTTATGATAAATGGTGGTAGAATGAAAGCTCAATTTTCTTTGTTGTTTTCTCCGCTCCTTGATCTCGAATGAAGAGTAGAAGCGAGTTACAAAAGTTGTTGGCGTAATGTAGGCTGAATGTTTAATGGAAAATCATGAACCTGAGAGTTCTTGGTTTTGTTTTGTTGCATTTTATCTTGGTCCAAGGAACGTATTGAGCTTAGTCGTACTAAACTCAAGTTTCGAGGACGAAACTTTTTCTAAGAGGGTAAGGATGTAATACCCCGACTTTTAATCTTATTTTATAATTAAGATTATTGAGTTTATTATTTTCATAAACAGGTTTTAAGATTTCTTATTACATCTTTAAATGTTTTTAAGTACTAATTATATTAATATTATTGGAATTGAAATTGTATTCTTATGGGTCATTAAAAACCTTAGAGCCATTCCAATTTAGAGTTTACAATTCAAAGTTCAAGCCCAAACCCAAAACCTATTTCAACCCAAAAGAAAAATCAGAAAAAGAAAAGGAAAAAAAAAAGAAAAAATAAAAGAAACCCATCTTCTTCAACCTCCTGCATCATTTCTTCTTCACCATTGGAGCCTTAAGAGGCAAGTTGATAGCCTCAAAGAAAGGCTGCAACTTCAGATAAGAATGAGAAAATCAGACAAACCAAATTAAAACACCATTAAACTCATCCTCATCTTCTCCATTTCATGCTTATCCATTGGAAGAACAATTCAAATTGAACTTAAACACTAAACCATTGATTCTCACTATAAATAGAACCCAATTTCAATCCATTTCCATACAAATCTTAAGGTCTTTCACTCTCCTTCCCCTGTTATGGTATCTCGCCGGAAAACACGACCCATAATTGGCCCAGACTCACACCACCGCATCAAACACCCGTCCCCACCTCTACTTCTGTCGCCTGAAACACCACCACCATAGCGCCACCTTCTGTCCGCCACCAGACCGCCACCAACATCCCCCTGCTCTGCTTCGTCTTCTACCCGCACCATTCTTCTTCCCCCCTCTGTTTCTCCGCACCACCGCAGCACCGCCAAGGTGCCGCTGTTCCGGCCACCCAGAAACGCAGCCTAGAAGCTTCTGGCCACCATGCTAGGCCCAAGCACCACGACCCCTCCTTCCTTCTTCTTCGTTGCACCCATACTCTGTTCAACCAAGCTACTGATTCTTTTCTTTTAAAGAATCAGTAAGTTGGAACTTTATTATCAATAGTCAATGTTTGACTTGGGAAGGTATAAACCCATTTTCAATCCTATGTTTACTTAAGTCCAATTAGAGGTATAATTTATTTTAGAAAATCATTTTATTAATTATTAATGTTGATTTTGGAAAACATAAATATTTAGCTAATATTTTTAATTATGAAAATGGTATTTCAAATTATTATGAATTTTAAGAATAAAGTTCTATTTAAAGATTTTTGGGAAAAGAAAAGGGGTCATTAAGGAAATATATCGTGATTAGTTGAGTGGATCCTAATCAATTATTTTATTGGTGTTTATGGAGCGGTAAATGGAATGTGGGAATTCGAAAGGCCTAAGGATGACGCACTTGTTCTTGGAGTTCTGACGATATTTTGGAATTAGACGGTCGAGGTAACCTTTATGTCCAGCACTACTATATGCCCGTATGAGTATGTTTGTGAAAGTATGATTATTATGTGAACGATGATTATGAATTGGAAGGATTAGTTACGAAGTATGAAGTGACGATAACCTTTATGTCCAGCATTATACCTTCCCATATGTGATTTCATAATGTAAAATGTAATTGTAGGGACTTCTTATTATGGAATTTCTAATTAAAATCATATTCTTCATATTACGTTAAGTTATTTGAATATATATTTATAGATTATAATTCATATGTTAAGAGTATAGTTGTTATTAATGAACGATATGAAATCATATGATTATATGAATGCAGTTTAAATGATTATTATATGTTTAAGTAATGTATGGTAATATATGAAATACTTTGATGATATATGCTTATCCAAGTAAAACCATGTTTATGTGATATCATGTATTTATATAGTCTTTTCTCCCTTATTTACAAGCTAATTTGTGCGTCATTGGAGCTCTTGGGAGCTATTTTGTGCTAACTATCATATATAGTTGTGGTTTCGTGTTTTAGTGTTGAATTGCAGGTTTTATGGAGTTTTATCCTTATTCCCGAGCCATTTGGAAGCAACCACGGCTTTACGAGATGTCATGAGGCACTTAGAATGGCTCACGAGCTTTATGGGTAGTTTAGGAGGTCCCAAGACCCCTAAACGTGAAGATTAGAGAGCCAAAGAGTCAAAAAGGAGGTTTCTGTGCTCTGATCGGGCAAAAATGGCCCGATCGGGCGAAAATACATTGATCGGGTATAGAAGTTGCGGACCCGATCGGGCAAGGTATGCCCGATCCGATCGGGCGAGCACACATGTGCCCGGACCCGATCGAGCTGTCTCCACCCGACCCAATTGGGTCAATGGCTGCTACATCTCATTTTGGAGCTGCGGATTAGGGGAGCTTGCTGGCCCATTTTGTCGCTTGGCCCGATCGGGTGGCTGCCCACGGCCCGATCGGGTGGGCCGTAAAATTCAATTGATGCTGCGCTGCTGCTATGCTAAAGCCCAAAGCACAAGTTGATCACTTTTGTACCTCGGCCCGATCGGGTACTGTGCTCGGGCCCGATCGGGTCTGGTACCTAAATCGCACTTTTTCGCTTTCTTATTTCCGTTTTTAGTGAACTTGAGGGGGTATTATAAATACCTTTTTCCTCATTATTTAGAGACATCATTTTATTCATCTTTTTACTGCTTTAGAATCTAGTTATTTCTCATTGTTCTTAGTTTAATTCAAACACTTTAGATTAGATTAAGGGTGATCAAACCTATTTCGATTTCAATAAAAGTTCTTGCTTTCCGTCAATTGGTACTCTTTCCTACCCTAATCTCTTTTATTATTCTTGATTGCTTAGTTTATTTATTTAATTATTCATGACGCAATTGTTAGGGTTTCATATTAGTTTTGTTGTCGTTAATTCGATTATCAGTGAGTAGTTCTTTTTCTAGGGTGTTAGATAGGAAAGCCATGTTTATACCATGATTGTGATTTAGATTTCTATCAATTTCTAGGGCTTGATTAGGGTGATTGTGATGTGGTTTGTTCTTATTGAGTAATTAATGTCAGTGTACAATTTCATTAGTTGCTTGTGGTTAATAGTTGTTTGCACAGATCCGTCTTACGACTAGAGGGCTAGGATACATCAGTAGTTCTGATTACGTTAGTGACCATGCGGCGTATGTTGAACTATGAGCGTTGATCTTAACCATAGCTCAACTCGTGCTCTTATCCCCCGACTCTTGACTTAGGTTTTGGTAGTAGTTGACCCTATTTGATTGGTATAAGTATGGTGGACCGACCTAATACCCTAGGTTTTTAGTCCATAGTCAATTCCTCGATTTAATTTCGTCTTCTTTAGTTTAATCATTAGTTCAGTTAATTCATCTCTGATTTCATCTGAGGTAGCTGAATTGGTTGAATATTAATTTAGAACTTCTGTCTCCCTGTGGATTCGACCCTGCTTCCATTGACTACCATAGTTAGAGGACTGTAGGTTTATTTTTGATTAGGTGACACGACTAAAACCTATCAAATTTGGGCGCCGTTGCCGGGGAGACGGCTAGTTTTCTAAGTTGTTATTTGATTATTTGGTCTACTTCTCTGTGCCTCGTTGGAACTTCATTGTTCCAATTGACGTACGTTTTACTGCATCTTTTTGTTTCTTTTGTATGCCCAGGTCTCAAAGAAACGGTTCCCCCATTCCAGCGGATCCCGATCTTACTAGGACAATCAGGCAGATCCGAAAGAATAATCAGAAAGAAAAGCAGCCTGTTCAGCTGAACACCTCTGGAACAGACACCTTGAGTTCAGTCATGTCAAAGTCACTGAAGTCATATGGGGTGCCCAACCTAGATGGTCTCTCCACTGGACCTACTATGCCCACCATTGCCGCGGCAAATTTCGAAATTAAGCCTGGACTCATCAGCATGGTCCAGCAAAATCAGTTTGGTGGGCATCCTACTGAAGATCCGGCAAATCATCTGCAACGGTTTCAACAACTTTGTCGAACCGTTAAACATGTCGGCGTCACTCCATATCAACTTAAAGTCATGTTGTTCGAGTTCTCATTGAGGGATAGAGCCCAGAAGTGGTTGAACGATGTGAAGGAAACTGAATGGAGTGAGATTTCTGCTGAGAGAGTATTATCCACCTACAAAAATAGCAGAAATCAGAAACAAGCTAGCCACGTTTTCCCAAGAGCCTGATGAAACATTACGGGAAGCGTGGGCTAGGTTTAGGGATTTACAGAGAGAGTGTCCACACCACAACATGGACAAATGGTTCTTGACGCAGACATTTTACAATGGTCTGCAGCCTCAGACGAAGAGTATTGTTGATTCGTCTGCAGGAGGAGTTTTTCTTGATAAGGAAGTGGATGTAGGCTACGAGTTTCTATCAAACCTCACAGCCAATGATCATTCCACTTCCCGAAGCCTCACGAGGAAGGTACTGGAGGTAGATGCCATTGCATTATTGACTTCGCAGATGGCGAAGCTGAGTCAACAGATTAACACCTTCAACTCCTCTTCCTCAACAGCACCTCCTTTGAGCATTAATGCTATGTCTGCCATAGCACCCATTACCTCATCTTACTGCGAGGTATGTGGTGTTCAGGGTCACTTTGGGCATGACTGTCAGTTCAGTCAACTTCAGATGGAGCAAGCAAATGCCTTCTAACAGAGACCACAAAATTTCCAACCTCCACATAGCTACCAAAACCCACAAAACCACCATCCTCCACCTCCACAAAACCATCCCAAACCATCTTACTACCAAGCCCCACAAAACTTTCAAAGACCCTCTTCACAAAACTTCCACAACCACAATAATTTCCAAACCCCACAAAATTTTCCCACCCCACCTCCACAAAACAACAACCCACAAGAGCCCCCCATATCTGAAGTGATGAAACTGATGTTAAGCATGCAAAAGGCAAATGAGGAGGCACAAAGAGCCCAAGAGCGACAGATGCTAGCCATGCAAAGATCTAATGAGGAAGCACAAAGAGCCCAAGAGAAAAGCATCAAACTTCTCGAGGCTCAAGTTGCACAATTAGCAAGCTCTAATGCTCAGAGGCGGTAGGGGGAATTGCCAGGGCAACTCGTTCAGAGAGAACATGTAAATGCCATCACTCTTCGTAGTGGCATTGCATATGATGCCCCTTTAGTGCCTGTTGATGAGGTTATCCCAACTGCAGGGAAGAAGAGGGTAGTAGAGGAAGGAAAAAGGAAGAATTCGACGTCTGAAGTCGATTTGTCTGCAGAAGCTGAACAGACAGGGAAGAAAAAGAAGGTTTCTGAAACGCCTTTTACACCAACGCTACATTTTCCTCACAGGATGCAACAGTCCAAGGTCGATCAGCAGTTTGGTAAGTTCTTGGCTATGGTCAAGAACCTTGAGGTAACGATTCCATTCACAGATTTAATTACCCAAGTGCCTGTTTATGCCAAATTTCTGAAAGACATGATCACTAAGAAAAGAGACTTTGGTGGGATAGAACGTGTCGCTCTTACTGAAGAGTGTAGTGCTTTTATCCAAAATAAAACCCCACCAAAGTTAAAAGATCCTAATAGTTTTTCTATACCCTTCCATCTTGGACCGATTTTTATTGACAAGGCTTTATGTGATTTAGGTGCTTCTGTTTCTGTTATGCCATTATCTATTTTTGAGAAACTGAACATTGGAGCACTTAAATGCACACAAATCACTTTACAGATGGCGGATCGTTCTATAAAATACCCTCTAGGTATTTTAGAGGACGTTCCTGTCAGGGTTGGGAAATTCTATATCCCTGTTGACTTTGTGGTGTTAGATATGGATGAGGATGCCCAGATTCCTATTATCTTGGGTAGGCCATTTTTGTGTACTGCTGGTGCTGTCATTGATGTCAAGTCTGGGTCTTTAACTCTTAGTGTTGGTGATGGTAAAGTGATTTTTAAACTAACCAATTCTGTTAAGACACCTATGCTTGAACAATCTTGTTGCAGGGATGAGGTTTTGGATGAAGTAGGTGTGGAGAAGGTTCCAATTCCACCTAAGGTTGCCTCACCGTCTGGAGGCATTGTCAAGAACATTTGGAGGAGAAAGATATTTGATGAGGGTGGCACTCACTGCCACGCCCCTCCTATTTGAGAGAGGGCGGATTATGGTAGTGCGGGACCTTTATAAACCAGCGCTGTGCGAGAGGCAACTCGTATTTTTCTTTCCCTTTTCCTTTTCTTTTTATTTTTCTTCTTTTTGTGAGCGAGAGTGAGGGTACTAACATTGTTTTTCCTCTTAGCATAGTCCTTATCACCTTTTGGCATTGAGGACACTGCCAAGTTCAGCTTGGGGGAGGAGTTCTGTTTGTATTCCCTATCTCTTTTACTGCTTTCTAGAATAGATTTACTGCTTTCGAAAAATTCTGAAAAAATCAAAAAAAAATTATGGTTCCCATGACTGGTTTAGTTGCCTCCCTGTGCCCCTTGTTGTGCTCTATTTGAAAATGATTTGACTTTGTTTTATGGATAGCTGGGCATTTGTGATCTTGAGGCTATGATTTGATGTTTGATTGATATGTTTTCGAGCATTTTTGGATTATATTAGACCACTTTGTGCTGCATACCTGAATTGGTTAGACTGTGAGGCCTCTTGTAGCCTATTGGATTTATACTATTATCCAGTCTATTTTTGTGTGTTAGTTCCTCTTTAGTGGATTCATCTTGACTTTGACTTCGTACTTGTCTGATTTTCGATGGCTTGTAGCATCTGCTGTGATAGAGGCGTTCTTTTGTCTTATTCTTGAGCTTCAGAGTGAATTTTTGATATACTTTTATCCTCCTTAGCCCCGCTGAGCCTAATGACTTGTTTCGTGTTACTTAAACCCCTGTTATGAGCCCAAAGCCTTCACTTGATATTATTCCAAGCCTAGCTTGGGGGAGCTTTTGTATGGGTTGAGTTTGAGATTGGTTTGTTGGTTTAGTTTGGTTTTTGAGGAATTTAAAAGTGTATTTGCTGTGGTTTGAGAGTGAGAAAAAGAAAAGAAAAAGCAAGTTTAGAGTTGCGTGAATGAAGTTCAGAAAAATGAAAGAAAAATAAAATGGAAATTCAAAAGAATTCAAGTTCTTTCATTCACGTACGTTCATAAAGGAAAATTCGCTTCACTGCTAGAAAATTGGGTTTGTTATGAGCTTTTCATTGATTTATGAGAGTTGGGTTACTTTACATGGTTTTATGGTGATTGTTGGGAGTTGTGAAGGCCACCTTAGGCCTTGTTTGAATGATTTATGATCCCCCTTTCTTGGTTTTTCCCCCACATTACCCGAAAGTATCCCCTACCTCTCACCTAAGCCCCATTACAACCCTATAAAGTCCTCTTGAGCTTGTGTCTGCATTGTTCATTTGATTGATTTCGAGTCAGTTTGTCAAAGTTAAAGAGTATTTCTGCCAATTGAGTCGACTTGACTAGGATGAGCGTCATTGAACCTTCTTAAACGCATGAGAGTGTGAGTGGGAAGGGTACTTATGGTCGGGTTGATGAGTGTTCGGGCATATTCTTTGCCTGCCACAAAATAGAGAGGAGTGACACCCTTGTGAGAGCCTTTTAAGGACTTGTATGCTTTGTGGATGCTTGAATTTGATAAATTGCTTGGATGATTGGTGGTTGGATGGATTTGATTAGCCAAACTTGAATTATGCCTGCTTGAACGATTCTTAGTCTTGAAAATGTTTTGAGCTTGATTGATTTTTATCTATGGAGTGAGGCAATCTATTCCATGTTCATGTTCTGTTTGCTTGAGGACAAGCAAAGGTTTAGCTTGGGGGAGTTTGATATCACGTATTTATATAGTCTTTTCTCCCTTATTTACAAGCTAATTTGTGCGTCATTGGAGCTCTTGGGAGCTATTTTGTGCTAACTATCATATATAGTTGTGGTTTCGTGTTTTAGTGTTGAATTGCAGGTTTTATGGAGTTTTCTCCTTATTCCCGAGCCATTTGGAAGCAACCACGGCTTTACGAGATGTCATGAGGCACGTAAGATGGCTCACGAGCTTTATGGGTAGTTTAGGAGGTCCCAAGACCCCTAAACGTGAAGCTTAGAGAGCCAAAGAGTCAAAAAGGAGGTTTATGTGCTCTGATCGGGAAACAATGGCCCGATCGGGCGAAAATACATTGATCGGGTATAGAAGTTGCGGACCCGATCGGGCAAGGTATGCATGATCCGATCGGGCGAGCACACATGTGCCCGGACCCGATCGAGCTGTCTCCACCCGACCCAATCGGGTCAATGGCTGCTACATCTCATTTTGGAGCTGCGGATTAGGGGAGCTTGCTGGCCCATTTTGTCGCTTGGCCCGATCGGGTGGCTGCCCACGGGCCGATCGGGTGGGCCGTAAAATTCAATTGATGCTGCGCTGCTGCTATGCTAAAGCCCAAAGCACAAGTTGATCACTTTTGTACCTCGGCCCGATCGGGTACTGTGCTCGGGCCCGATCGGGTCTGGTACCTAAATCACACTTTTTCGCTTTCTTATTTCCGTTTTTAGTGAACTTGAGGGGGTATTATAAATACCTTTTTCCTCATTATTTAGAGACATCATTTTATTCATCTTTTTACTGCTTTAGACTCTAGTTATTTCTCATTGCTCTTAGTTTAATTCAAACACTTTAGATTAGATTAAGGATGATCAAACCTATTTCGATTTCAATAAAAGTTCTTGCTTTCCGTCAATTGGTACTCTTTACTACCCTAATCTCTTTTATTATTCTTGATTGCTTAGTTTATTTATTCAATTATTCATGACGCAATTGTTAGGGTTTCATATTAGTTTTGTTGTAGTTAATTCGATTATGAGTGAGTAGTTCTTTTTCTAGGGTGTTAGATAGGAAAGCCATGTTTATACCATGATTGTGATTTAGATTTCTATCAATTTCTAGGGCTTGATTAGGGTGATTGTGATGTGGTTTGTTCTTATTGAGTAATTAATGTCAGTGTACAATTTCATTAGTTGCTTGTGGTTAATAGTTGTTTGCACAGATCCGTCTTACAACTAGAGGTCTAGGACACATCAGTAGTTCTGATTACGTTAGTGACCATGCGGCTTATGTTGAACTATGAGCGTTGATCTTAACCATAGCTCAACTCGTGCTCTCATCCCCCGACTCTTGACTTAGGTTTTGGTAGTAGTTGACCCTATTTGATTGGTAAAAGCATGGTGGACCAACCTAATACCCTAGGTTTTTAGTCCATAGTCAATTCCTCGATTTAATTTCGTCTTCTTTTGTTTAATCATTAGTTCAGTTAATTCATCTTTGATTTCATCTGAAGTAGCTGAATTGGTTGAATATTAATTTAGAACTTCTGTCTCCCTGTGGATTCGACCCTGCTTCCATTGACTACCATAGTTAGAGGACTGTAGGTTTATTTTTGATTAGGTGACACGACTAAAACCTATCATTATGCAATTATAATAAGTTATTGTTATGATCCATGATTTATGCTTATGTGAGTAAAAGTATATTTCATCATTAATATGTCTTAAAGTATGTGTTTAAGTGAAAGTATGATTTTACGGCTTTATCCATGTTTATATGAAACTAGATGTTAATGTGAGTTATTAATCTAATTATTGTTCACATGATTATTTAATGTTTAAGTAAAGAATGTCGGTTCTGAGTTACATGATACACGATTATGTGAATTCGTAAATATATATAATTAATACTTTTATTACAAGACTCATGACTCATGTGAATTAAACAAAGTATGCCAACTCATGCTATTATCCATGAATTACATGCTTATATGATTTATGAATATGTATGTTTAGCAATTCCATGATAAACTTATGACCTATGATTTCTACCTCTATGACTTATTAAAAGTAATCTTAAGTCTGAATCCATGTTCAGTGTAATATATGAGGTGTTTTTGTTCATTTACAGTTATCATGAAATATTTGAGCTTTTGTAAAGCCAATTAGTGTATGGGAATACGTTAATAAAGTTATAAAATATTATAAGCAAAGTAATAAGTGTCGTATGGTTATGGATTAAGTATGTTATCTTATAACGGTAAGTATGAATGCTCAATGAACGTTTCATAAGGAAGCAATTGAAAGCTTACGAATGACGAATATTGTTTATGTTATGATTTTACTACCTATATAAAGGTAGAGCTGAGCTGAATGATTAAAGTATACTGAATATCACTGATGGATATTAAAAGTTATGAAACATGATAAGTTCAAGTGAAAGAACTGGTTGTTAGCTGTATATATATCCTGACTGATGGTCGTGCACGTACCGAGCTGTTTACTGTTACTGGGGCACTGGCCCGCTACTGTTATTACTGGGGCACTGGCCCGCTACTGTTATTACTGATGAGCATTGGCTCTTTTACTGGGGCACTGGCCCGTTGTGGGAGACGTCCCATCAGCTGAAATACTGTCCAACAATCAGTATAAAACTGATAAAAAGGATTGATGAATTATATTAATACTGATACGATACTGAGCTTTATAAATGTTTGAAATGTGCTCTTGCCTGTTTTATTGATGAATGAGTTCAAATGAATTTAGAGTATTAAAGATAGAAACCTACGTTATTTCAAGAGTATTAACGGAAACTTGTTGAGTTTCAAGATGATGTGTTTTAGTTAATGAAAGTCTGAAGTTATGTTTTAAACGTGATGGATTTACTCAATGTTCATTCTTAATTGTTCATGACACGTGCCTTAAAGTCATTTACGTAATTATAGATGCATGACGATAATTTCTTACATGGTTTAGCTTTCAAGTTCTACACAGTCTACGTATATTCCTATAAAGTATGAAAGTGTCCGTTAACGTGATTGCATGTATCGTATAAACGTGAGTATTATATGTCAAATATGATTTATATGGCAAATATGATTATTGTCTTATTTCAAGGAAATATGATTTACATGTGAAGTATGTGTCTGCTTTATCTCCTGCAAATATGTGCCTGTAAGTATAAAGATGTTTTCAAACCAAAACCGTTTTTACGGGCTGGATTAAAGTTACGAGTTTTCCACTCATTTTGGAATATTTTCTGTCTTTTCTTGTTTCTCTATTTTCTTTTTGAACGAAGCTTAGGTAATGCAAGAAGGATCGGGATGGATCCGTGGAAAGCAAGTGCTTAGGATGGATTTCAAGAAATGAGATGAAGCAAGTATTCAAGGTCTTAGTTGTAATTATGAGATAATGAGCTTTTGTAAGAATTTTATGTTATTGGTGGGCCATAACCCACAGGTTTAAGGAAACGCTTCTGCAAATCTTGTGATTAGCTATAGTTAATGGTGATTAATTAAGGCACCCGTTTTCGGGGCGTTACAATAACAGAACATAAGCCACGGAGAACTCAAAGTACTCCAACAGAAGGTGGCGTGCAACGGGAGATTATTGTCCCCCAACAGAAGGTGGCGTGCCACGGGAGATTATTATCTCCCAAAATAAGGTGGCATAACAGAATACAAATGTCACGGGAGATTATTATCGCCCAAAAGAAGGTGACAGAGCCACCAGAATCGTACATGCACAACCAACAGAATAAGCCACGGAGAACACATCTCCAACAGAAGGTGGCATAATAATAGAATACGGATGCCACGGGAGATTACTATCCCCCAACAGAAGGTGACAGAGCCGCCAGAATGGTACGTGCACGACCAACAGAATAGAATACTGCCAAGAATCGTCTTTCACTTTTATTTATCATGTTATGTATCTTTTAGTGTTTTTCTTCGAAACATCTTAAAGTCATCAAGGAAATCATAACTTAATCACATTGTCATACATCATTCATTCTTTCCTGACTTTACTAATTCGTAAACGTCAAATCAACAGAAAACACTTCACAGACCGTACTTCATGTATGGATAATATTAACATTAAACTTTACTCATAACTCATGTTACCAATTTGTATCACGCGGTAGCAGATTCATGAACCTATAATGTTAAGCATAAAATAACCATAATTTACGGAAACATAGCTAATCACCTAAACATGTACCATGGAGCATGGACCATAATAAACCACCATACTTCACTTAAACATAAATTCATTTTATATTTTATAATAACTTAGAAAATCATGTAAATCATATAAAACTACGCTTGCATTATTACATGATACATATGACAATTTCAAAGTATCGTAAATAAATATCGTGAGTATAATTCAACCATAAGGTACATAAGAGCAATCATTAAATAGCATAGATATTACTTTAACAATTAAATAATTCAATTATAACATATATAGGACATATAAACAAGAAACTATTTAAGTTGCATTAATCATATAATTTGTTAAATCACATGTACATGAAATCATAAGGTTATAAATGTTCATACTAAACACAAGATATTATTAACATTAACAAAAAAATATTATCTCTCATAAATATAAATTGTAATTTATAAAACGTTATACTATACTTAAAACATTAATTAAGCATGAACATCATTTAAATAAATCATTAATATCCATCATTTTGTGTTATGTAATAATTTAATTAATAAAACTTCAGCAATATAATTTCATAAACCTAACATATAAACAATCTCATAATTCATATACGAGCAAGCATATAATCACGTTTTGTAAAATCATGGACATAAAAGTTACTTTAATATTTATAAATTAATATCATATAATTTCATATAACATAATCGTGAAACTATTTAGAAGTGAATTAATCAAAAAACACACATGCATCCATTCATATATGCATATCTAGAAATCTTATCATTTAACGGGCATACACATAATGCTGGACATGAAGGTTACCTTAACCGCTCAATCCAAATAATCGTTAAGACTCCAAACCGTCATCCTAAGACCTTTCTCCTATTCACCTTATTGCATATCGCTCCATATACACCAATAAAATACGTAATTAGAACCTACTCAACTCGTAACTACTTATAGTACATTCCTTACTAATCCCCTTTTCGAAAACCTTAAACTAAAACATTATTTCTTATAATCATTCTCAAAATTCCATTTTCATAATTTAAAAACATTTCTTAAAACATTTTCTAAATAACAATAAAAATAATTAAACGATGTTGTAATAATTATATTATAAAACTCATAAAACTTATAATTAATCTTTATAATATTATTTTCATACATTAGCTTAAACACTTATTTATTTCCAAAAACAATACTAATAATTTTCTAAAATGATTTACTAAAATACTTCATTACTTTAATTGGGCTACTTTTATCAATTATTGAAATAGGAAAATGGGATTATACCTTAATAAAAGTCAACATATGACTTTTGAGTTAGAATTCCGAATCTTAAGAAAAATAATGAACAGGAATAGAGGGGGGGTGCAGCGAGCTAGAGAAGGAGAGGTAATTGTGGTGGCTTGCGGTGGTCGTTGTGGCGTCTAGATGGTGCATTTGCCGGAGTTCAGGACGCCGACGAAGGTGGCAGCGGGTGCAGACAGGGCTGGCGGCACTGCTGCGGTGGCAGTGGCCAGAAAGGAGAGAAAGAAGGAAGGGGAAGCAAAGGAGCAGCGAGAGAGGAGAAGGCAGAGGAGGGAAGAGCAACAAGAGAGGGAGGGTAGAAAACAGGGGAGTTTGGGTTAGAAGAGATGGTTTTATTATTGTTTTGTTCCCCCATTGGGTTGAGACTTGGTGCAATTTATAGGAGATTTGTATGTAAATCAGATTTTCAGCTTTACTCATGAGACCTTGGGGAGCAAGTATTCTTTGGGACTAAGTGAGCTTGAAGAAGAAGACTCCAATGGACTTGGGGAGCAAGGAAGAAGGAGAAAATCAGTAAAAAAAAGCAAAGGAAGGGAAGATGGGTTTTACATTTGGGTATTTTTAGTATGGATGAATTATGGGTTATGGATTATGATGTTGGGCTTTAAGTGGCTAGTAGAGCAAATTTGATATTTTGAATTTAAACAACATAATTTTAGAAATTAAGTAATTTAGGAAATGAAATAATAATAATAATAATAATAATAATAATAATAATAATAATAATACTTCAAAATCGTTACATTAAACTCTTTATAATTGTTTTAAACGTTTGAAGACGTATTTGAAAAAAATTATAACTAAATTGCAAAATTAATACTCGTTTTAAGCTAATAATATAATTAATTAAGTTTCTAAAGTTGGGGTATTACACTTACCTTCAAATCTTGCCAATACGGAAGGTCCCAAAGAGCGGATACTCTTTTCTAGAGCACACCTTTTGTTGATGTGGATTTTGTGGCCTTACCATGAACCGTTGTCAAATGCTTAATACGATCATAAATCTGCACCTCGGTTCTTGGCTCACGGGCCACTCCTTTCTCAATGAATCCATTAAATTGACGTTTCTTCTTACGATAAGGGTGATGACGATCAAGAAACCTCTAATGATTCATGTACACATTCTTATGGGAATGTGTCAAGTAAATAGGCTCCATATCCTCTTCACAAATTGGGCATGCTTGCTCTCCCTTAACCTTATACCCCGAAAGATTCCCATACGCTGAGAAATTATTCACCGTGAAAAAAACCATGGCACGTAAAATGAAATTCGACTGTGTGTAGGCATCAAACATCGACACCCCTTCAGACCACAACAATTTCATATCTTCAATTAAAGGTGCTAAGTACACATCAATGTCATTTCCGGATTGTCTAGGTCCAGAAATTAACAAAGGCATCATCAAATACTTGAGCTTCATGCACAACCACGGTGGAAGGTTATAAATGGACAAAGAACAGGCCATGAGCCATGTCTACTGCTCTGGGATCCGTAAAGATTTACCCCATCAGTACAAAGAGCTAGTCTCAGGTTCCTATCTTGTGTCCCAAAATCAGAATTATGTTTATTATTGTTGACACTTCTCACAATCAGCGAGATGCCTGATTTTCCCATCTTTCTGCCTCACATCGACATGCCACCTTAAGTTCTTTACATCGTTCTTAATTTAGAACATACCCTTAAACCGAGGTATAATTGGAAGGTACCACAACACCTTCGCAGTATGCCCAATCTTTTTTTTCTCAATAGCGTCATCCCCTTTGTCATCAAACATTCCCTCGTTTTGCTTATACCGCGATAATCCACAAATTGGACACTTGTCCAATTTTTCATACTCGTTACGGGAAAGAACACAATCATTGGGACATGCATGGATTCGCTGGTACTCTAGGCCGAGAGGACACATTTGTAATATTCCCCATGATTGCTTTAAAGGATTTAGTTGTACTACCCATACCAACAAGGTGCATCTTCTTTTCAGGGAGCTCATATTGCTAAGATATTCTCAATTAAGCGTGCTTGGATGGGAGTAGTCTTGGGATGGGTGACCTCCTGGGAAGTTTCTCAGGGTGCGCATGAGTGAGGATAAAATGCACTGAAAGTACTTGTGTTGGTTTGTGGGGCCAGTTATTGGTCCAAGATGCTTGTTTGGTGACTCACATCCGCCCGTAGGGCTTGGGGTGTTACAACATTAATTTTTTGGCATAATAGGTTGACGTGGGAATCTCATTACCCTTTGAAAACATATTTTTTAAGGCTTCCAACAACAACGTAAAACTCGCTTCAGTCCAATTACCCTGTGCCTTGATGTTATACAATTTTAACACGCCTTCTAGGAGTGAAAATTTTGGACATCCAGGGTAGGGGTGTCGCAGCAGCCCCATCATCTCATTCATTTCATCTTGGCCGACTAACTCATCACCACTATCTTCACACTCCTCACCAGTAGCTTCCTCACCGTTACCAGAAATCATGGAAACTTCATTATTATTATTATCATCATCATCCTCGTAATTGATACCACCATCATTTTCCTCATCATTGACATTGACATTAGTATTTGGCTTCGCATTCATTGGAACTATGTTCTCTCCATGCCAATACCAAACTTCATACATTTGAGTAACCCCTCGCTGAAACAAATGATCCTCTATAACCCCAATATCGCCACACTTCCTGAGATTATTACAATCACGACATGGACATAAAAATGTGGCAACTCCCTTACTCCATTGGTGTTCTAAATCCACTCTACGAAACTCTTCTACCCCATTGAAGAAGTCAATTGTGTTGCGTTCACTATACATTGAACGACGTTGAGGATCCATTCTAAAAAGTCAGGAAAGGCAGAATTAGACATCTAACAAGTACACATGATAGACCACTCAACAAAATCAATGCTTGCTCCAACAAGGTCCTTATCACTCCATTCTAACCCATCCTTGGACATCTAATCTCACTAGTGAATGTACACCAACTCTTCGATTTTAAGGAAATTTCGGTAGCATTTCGCTATAGTTCTCTAAGTAGCACGATGTAGCAAATTGCTTAACTATATATGTACCCAGAGCACATATTAAGGAAATCACAAACCTAACTTTTCCTTAGAATCGAAAAGAAGGCATGCATTCACATCCTAAGTGAGATTAAATATCGAAGAACAGTCCCAAAACTAGGGACTATTCAACACTTACTGCTAGTGAGTAAGCCTTAAACGGGTATCTAGGCTTATGAAGGATAATGCAACATAAATACAAACTAACCAAATGCATCACTACTTCCCAATCATTTCAAATACAAAATTCTAGCTCAATTAATATCTTTATATGATTCTTGAATATAGAGCAAACAGAAGTGATAAATTAGAAAAGAAATTGCAATCGAAACTTAAAACTTTAATCCGCAATAATCCAAGTAAAAAATGGGAAAAAAAAACTGAAAATAGGGAAATAAAATAGCACTATGATATTGTTTACAAGCTTACCACTGTGGCAGTCAGGAGTAGACAAGGAGGGGTAGTGGTGGTGCAATCCAATCTTCGGCAACTGGTGGCGTCACGGCGGCAATAAGGAAGGTAGCTTATTCCGTTATTCGTTCGAACAGAAGTAAAACTAAAAACTGGTGGCCTTGCTAAATTAAAACAGAAGTAATCAAATTGAGAAACTGAAACCTAAACCCAATAATTAAAATTAAAAACTTAAATATTGAAGCCTATTCCTAATTCTAACTTACAATTCATGTTCAAGTTAGTTTTCAGGGAACATTCACTACATTGGTTCACAGCTTTCAAGAACTTCTTAAAAATGGAAGCACTACATTGATTTGATAATCAATGTTATAAATTGAGTCATAAAAGTTTCACATAGAATTACAAGCTGTATAATGGATAAACAATGTTACATAATAATTTTTTATGCTTAATTCTACTGTATAAACCCCGGCACAAACACACCTCTGCCTCTACCCCTGCACTCAGCCTCCCTCCCCCAACCCCGCTGCTGCCTAGCTACCCCACACCACACTGCTGCTCAGCTACCCCACACCCTGCCACTATTCTGTCACTACTGCTGCATATACAGATCCCCTCCCCTACTGCTGCCCAGCCACCCCACACCCCGCTGCTCCACATTTGATTTAAGTCATCCTTTTAAATCAATTGGGTTGTGGTAAAAATTTCAAGACAACTCATGTGTTTGTCTTCGTGAATTTATATTACCATTCAAGAACACATCTTAAACTTAAATGGTAATGAATTGTAATGAAAACTGGTGAAGAAAAAGATATATTTAGAGTGGGAAAGCAATACCATGGACATTAACATGAGACTTCCTCACAAAATTACTTATAAAATCACTACTTTACCACCAGCTACCATACGTATAAGACGAGTCGTTAAGAGTCTGGAACACTACACTGATCTTTGGAAGTCCCCACTCCCCATGCCATTACTCGGTAATGAATTGTTAGATGTATATATGCAGCCTCACTAGTTCAATTGCAAAAGGATCTCGTAGCATTACATTCACAGTGGTATGATTGGCCTACTTTTACAATAGATTAGAGCTAAAGTATGGTTTAGGAGGTAATGCGAAGTTGGAAATTGCCCTTATAGACAACAAATCAACAATGACAATCAAATACGAGATAACAAGTAAAATTACTAGAAGCTTTGGAAAGATAATAAATGGAATATCATAATAGAAATACCAAACACCTACATATTCGCTACGAATCTACCCAACACCCACATATTTTTCTATGATAAATAATGAAAATTGCTTGTTAAATTGATATCAGCCTCAAAAAAGTGTTAACTATAATAAAACATGACAAGGCAAAATTTTCTAACAATAATACATAGTAGCTAGAATTAAAATGATATCGAGTATAATGTTGAGAGGGTAGACAAATTGAGATTATCGGTGAGTGAAGGCAACTGAAACACAAAAATAGAAACTGATGAGAAAGGAGAAAGCTCCCAAAATCTTCATTTTTGGAACTTCAATAGTGGTCGAACAACTTACCACTAGCTAACAACTTCAATGGAGGAACCAAACCAGGAACTTCAATAGGCGCCTGAGAATGGATGAGAATTTCAATGGCGATTGTGCGACGGCGACAGTTGTACGACGACGACGGCGGTTGTGCGAGCAGCGACGGTAGTGAGAGCTTTGGCAAATTGGCGAATGGAACAGGGCGTGAGAGCTTTGGGTGAAGGGAACGGTGCGTGAGAGATTCCCTCTTTCTAATTTAGGGATTTAAGAGGAACATTTAGAGGAATTAACTTTTTAAAATATTATTTGGTCCAACCTTAGCTGCAGGCGTTAATAAAGGCCCATATCAAAATGAATTGTTGGCCAATTTAGCTACGGGATCTCTTAGAGGCCCACAATGAATGTAATGTAGTTGCGGGCTATTCAGTTAGCCCGCCGTTGACGGGGAGCAACAATAGGTATTTTTTCCCTAGTGACCAATAGTATCAAATCGAGTATGCATCTCAGCGAATCCAACTATCACGGTCTACTCAAAAGGTGTATACTATGGTGGAAAGAGGTGTGGTAGCTGGCCATCTAAAGGACGAGAAAGCAAAAAGTGTGCCCGACCATTGGTCGGTTTGAAGAGGTCAGGGTCAGGCGGTGTGTGGTGGCGAGAAGGGCCGATGTAAATCTAATCAAAAGGGTCCATTTTTGTTGTAAAACCGACATGCCTTCAGATAGTCGTGGCAAAGAAGTGAGTCAGAATGACGCTCGTTAGTGTCCACAAAGCCATGAAATATGGCTATGTGGGTGATGATGCCACCTACACAAATGGTCTAAGAAGACTGCTTTTGGATTTTAGGGATAGAAGGTGTTGAAGCATGTACGCCGGTAGTTGCATATACGGAGTTGAATCCGTCCGCAGTACATGGCTGAGAAGGGCGACGTCATTCATGAAGGCGACACTGTTGTTAGCCCGTGCGAATAGAGATGTGCCCATGAATTTGAGAAACACCCATAAACACGGGTGCTCTACGTGGGCAAGGTATAAGTGGGGCGAGTCCACGTGCTCTTGGCCTGTCATGGCACGCCAAAGAGGGTGGAGAGTTGTTCCTTCGAGAACGATTGATTCCCCCTCATAGAAAGTCCAAAATAACAGGCAAAATCAGTGAAAGAACAAATTTTTCAACATTAGAAATCCTAAAACAGAGGCCCCAAATATCACGTCGGGTTCCTTCCACTAATGAACTGAGGAATTCTAGGGGGAGTAGTCTGTGTGTGTTATGAAACTTATAAAAAACATTAGCCAAACCAACTTCAACACATAAAGCATGTAATTCTTCAACATGACCAAGAGATACAAATAAAGCATGATCTATGAAACGCGAAGGGAGGATTTGTCGTACATTTAACCGTTGAAAACACTCTTTGTGGTCTAAATCTCGAAAAATAACCTCCGGGAAGTCCGGATCCGGCTCAATGCGAGATTGTTCCCGTGAACCACCGCCTCTTTTTGTTCTCTTTGCACCCCGAGAAGCCATTAATGATGTTTTGAGAGGAAAAGGAGAGAATTTGAGTGAGTGGGTGAAAAAGGGTGGTGGAAGAAAGTGGTGGAAAGGTGAAATTGCTTGAGGGGTTCTGAAGAGGAGGTAAAGAGGAAGAGGATGGTGTAATTTTTGTGAAATTTGGTTGAGAATAAGGTGGTTAAAATCTAGAGAGAAGGTAGAGAAAAATCTAGAGAGAGGAAGCTTTGGTATGTGATAATGGAGAAAGTGAAGGAAAAAGAATGAGAAGGAAAGAAAAGGAAGGACCGGCTAGGGAATCGATCGAGTTAGGGAGGGGGTTTTATCTGTGGAAAACTTACTGCCTCATATCTTGTACAATCCGGAGAAGAACCCCATCGGGTTGGTCAAGGCCCCGATCGGGTTTCAGTTCGACTATAAGCTTTTCCGACTCTTTTTTCCTTTAAAATTTTTGTTAACCCATACCCGATGAGGTTCAATGTTTCCCAAATCGGGTTTCAGTTCGACTCTAAAATTTCACAATTTATCCGTCAAGAACCCGATCAGGATAATGACCCGAGCGGGTTTTTCCTCTGTAAAAAGTTACTACTTCTCTTGGATCTTTTTTGGATGACGAACCCGATCCGGTTGAGAGTGGCCCCGAACAGGTTGTGCTTTGCCTGAATATGAACCTGATATTCACTTTTGCCGCATCAAATTGGATCGGGTGTTCAATAAATCAATCAAATTGCTATCAAAACTCGCCAATTCGCAAGTTTAAGTCCCTGCACACTATTTTCTCTCACTAACATGTTAATGCACTCCCTCACATACACTCCTAAAGGTACAAAGAAGAGAATAAAAACTAAAAGAAGAAGAGATTACTCATAAAGCTTGGGTTATCTCCCAAGAAGCACTCGTTTGGAGTCCGTGAGCTCGACTTTGGTTCCAATCAGACAACATTCGGAGGGAGAGCTACGCAAAGCACTTGTTTACTCGAAATAGGATTGCCTATAACGTAATGCTTGAGGCGACTTCCATTCACCTTAAATGAGCCACTTGACTCGCTAGTGACTTCCACTAAGCCATATGGAAAGACCTTGATGACTCGAAATGGGCCAGGCCACCTAGAACGCAGCTTACCAGGGAAAAGTTTCAACCTTGAGTTGAATAGAAGGACAGAATCACCAACATTGAACTCTCTTCTTACAATATGTTTCTCATGCCATTTCTTAGTCTTCTCCTTGTAGATACGAGAGCTCTCATAAGCATCCAGGAGAATCTCATCGAGCTCATTTAACTACAAGGCTCGGTGTTCACCGGCTCGATCAAAATCATAATTAAGGCTCTTGATAGCCCAAAATGCTTTATACTCTAACTTAATAGGTAGGTGACACGCCTTTCCATAGACAAGGCAATAATAAGGTGTAGTAGCAATAGGAGTCTTGAAAGTCGTCCTATACCCCCATAGTGCATCATGTAGCTTTGCAGACCAATCTTTTCTCGATCTATCAATAATCTTCTCTAGAATAGTAGACTTAATCTCCCTGTCAGAGATTTCAACTTACTCCCTGGTATGTGGATGGTAGGAGAGACCAATAGGGTGATGCACGCCATATATCTTAAGAAGAGCTTCGAACTTCCGCTCAATTAAATGACTCCCTTCATCACTAATTACAACTTGAGGCACTCCAAAGCGGGAAAAAATGATCTTCTGAAAGAACTTAGAGACCACCCTAGCATCATTAGCTGGAGAAGCTATAGCCTCCACCACTTAGACACGTAATCAACTGCAACGAGGATGAACTCGTTGCCATGAGAGGTTGGTGATGGTCCCTTAAAGTCGATCCCCCAAAAATCAAAGATCTCAACTTCTAAAATTGGATTGAGAGGCATCTCATTGCAGCGTGTAATGTTCCCACGCGCTGACATCTATCACATGATTTGACAAACTAATAAGCATCCTTGAACAGAGAAGGCCAATAGAAACCACACTACAACACCTTAGCAACGGTTTTAGAAGAGCTAGCATGACCTCCACGAGGAAAACTGTGACAAGGAGTAAGAATAGATGTCATCTCCTCCTGTGATACACAACGACAGATGACCCTATTCGATCAAGATCGATACAAACAAGGATCATCCCAAAAATAACGTTTTATCTCATGAAAGAACTTCTTGCGTTGATATGAAGTATAGTTAGGGGGAGGTATCCCACTAGCAAGAAAGTTCACATTTTTGAGAAAAAACAACTTATAAGACTTTTTAATTAAAATACAAATCTTATTGCCAAAAATCCGGCTAAAAAGCCAAGATTCTGAATATTAGCCTAATTAATATTCTTACTCCTTGAGCATGCAACTCACCCAAACAGACCTCTCTATTTTTTCTTTTCCGCTTTTCTCCTTTTATTTTCTCTTCATAGCTCCTTAGCTTCATCATCCTTCTGCCAACTTCAATAACAAATGTACCTCCGAAGATTTTAGGTCAAGCATGCCATTCATGTTGGAGAATGGTTTGTTTCTCCCTTATTTATGAGCTGATTTGTGCGTCATTTGAGCTCTTCGGAGTTATTTTATACCAATTATCGTATATAGTCGTGGTTTTGTATTTTAGTGTTGAATTGATGGTTTTAGGGAGTTTTCTCCCTGTTTATGGGCCATTTGGAAGCAACCACAACTTAGCGACTTGTTATGAGGCACGTAGAAGTGGTTTCGAGTTTTATGGATGAATATAGAGGTCCCAAGACCTCTAAACTTGAAGATTGAGTGCCAAAACGCTAAAGAAACAAGCCAATGGAGCTAACCCGTGTCCGGATCAGGCACAATATGGCACGATCGGGCGAAGAATATTATGATCGGGTGGAAGGGTTTCGGCCCAATCAGGCAAACCTTGCCCGACCCGATTGGGTGAGAAACCCAAATTGTTTGTGGCGTGATTTATGAAGAAAACGAGTTTGGGCTAATTGGGCTCTACCTGATGGGATTGGGCAACTAAGGCCTGATGGGGCAGGCCCAGGCCAAAGTTCATATTATTACTGCTTATTTACGGACGCCAATCATAATTGGGCCTTTGGACACGCGGCCCGATCGGGCGTGGATTACCCGAAGCCATTGGGCAGGCATTAATGTTGCTGATTTTCGAAGCCCATTTTGTGGACGCAGCTGATTGTTTTGCGAGAATTAAATGATGGGCCCACAAGCGTGCAAGCCATGATGTTATTTTGGTCCGCTTTTTGTCGTAGGAGGAAATGGGTATAAATGCTGAGTGGGAATTTATTTATATAGATTTTATTAGTTTAGCTTTAGCTTAGAATTAGGAGATATTTATTTTATTTTATTTTTCCCATTCAATTAGTTTAGAATTTTTAATTTGCTTTCTTAGTTCAAGGGGTGATTGAACCTCGGATTTATTTCGACAAAGGTTATTGCTTTCCATCAATTGGTACTTTTTTCTACTCTTAATCTCTTTAATTATATTTTGGTTGCTTAGTTTAATTATTTATTAATTCATGATGCAATTGTTAGGGTTTCATATTAGTTTTATTATTGTTCATTCAATTATGTCCGAGTAGTCTAATTTCTAGGGATTTTAGGGAGGAAAGCCATGTTTATACCATGCATTACTTTGAATTGCTATTAGTTTCTAGGGTTTTATTAGATTGGTTATGGTGTGATTTGTTCTTATTGAGTAATTAATGTTATTGCGCAGTTTCATTGATTGCTTGAGTTTAATAATTGTTTGTACAGATCCGTCCTAGTTTTAGAGGCCTAGTACACATCAGTAATTTTGATTACATTAGTGAACATGCGGCATATGTTGAATTATGGGCGTTGAGACTATAGATGGCATATGGGCCGGGACAGCCCAACCCACCCAACCCAACCCGTCTCGGGGGCCTCGTGGGCCAGGCCCGTTACCCAGCCCGGTTCAACCCGTGGAAAAGGAAAACCCGAACGGGCTCGTTTGTTGTAACCCAGCCCAGTAGTAACCGCCCAACCAACCCGCATCTAACCGCCCACAAACCCACCCAGCCCATCCTAGCAGCCCACCTAGCCCTAACCACCCAAACCATCCAACCCACCAACCCACCCAGCCCTAACCACCTAGCCCACCAGCCCATTAAGCCCGAACCACCCAGCCCACTTGTTACTCGCACAAACCACCCTCCCAGCCCAGCCCGCCTGACCCACCTTAAACCCCCACTGAAATCTTCTTTGTATTTTAGCGTTAAAGTATTTTTCTTGTCCAGCCAAACAAATTGAGGGGAATTAGGGGATTTTACATTTATCTTTCTTTTCATTCTTTTGTCACCAACCCATAATCAACTCACTCACTCAGATTAGATTCATAAAATTCTAAATTCAAATTTCTGAAATCATGACCGAATATGAAAATAAAAAGAAATCTTGCACAATTTTTCCGGCCCAACCCAACACACACAACCAGCCCAACCCACCCACTAAGCCCACCCAACCCGCCTAGTTAACCGTTTCAGGTCCACCCAAACCGGTTGTGGGTCGCCTCCCCAGCCCATCGACCCACCCAACCCACCTGTTTTCCCGGCCCGCACCGGTTCAAAAATGGCCAGCCCGCCACAAACCCGACCCACCCATTTGCCATCACTAGTTGAGACTTAACCATAGCTTGACACATGCTCTAATATGTCGATTCTTGATCTAGGTTCTGATAGTTGTTTGATCCTTTGATTGGTATAAGTATGGTGGACCGAACTAATTCCCTAGACCTTTATTTCATAGATTAAATCTCTCTTTATATTGCTTTTTTTAGTTTAAATATTAGTTCAGCTGATTCTTGTCTGATCTTGTCTGAAGTAGCTTTTTAGCTGAATATTTACTTAGAAACTCTGTCTCACTGTGGATTCTACCCCATTGCACCATACATCCAACAACGTTGAGGATCCATTCTAAAAAGTCAGGAAAGACGGAATTAGACACCTAACAAGTACACATGATAGACCATTTAATAGAATCAATGCATGCTCCAAGAAGGTCCTCAACTCCATCCTAACCCATCCTTGGACATCTAATCTCACTAGTGAATGTTAACTCTTCGATTCTAAGGAAATTTTGGCAGCATTTCCCTATAGTTCTCCAAGTAGCACGATGTAGCAAATTGCTTAACTACATATGTACCCAGAGAACATATTAAGGAAATCACAAACCGAAATTATCCTTAGAATCGAAAAGAAGGCATACATTCACATCCTAAGTGAGATTAAATATCCAAGAACAGTCCCAAAACCGGGAACTATTCAAGACTTACTCCTAGTGAGTAAGCCTTGAACGGGTATCTAGGCTTATGAATGATAATGCAACAAAAATACAAACTAAATAATGCATCACCCAATCATTTCAAATAATATTCACATACATTTTAATAGGGTGCTCAAACATTCAAATAATCAACCACAATTTCACTGATATCAAGCAAAGTCGGATTTACTTGCATCAAATTACCATAATTTCATATGCTCTCTAATTTTTATTTTTAAGCAACTTTGCATATAATCAACCACAATTTCACTGAAAATCAAGCAAAGTCCGATTTACTATATCAAATTACCATAATTCGAGTACCACTGAACTTTATTGAGTTGTCAATATTGAAAGTTATTCATATGGGGAGACAATAAGTAAAATTAACTGACATAAACAACAACAATTAAGCCTTATTCCCAAAGTGATTTGGGGTCGGCTAACATGAATTGTCCACGGAAACTATTGTCAAAGGAGATGGCATCGACAAGAGTGATAAAAGGTTTTTAAAAGGGTTTAAGTTTTAAGAATTTTTAAATAAGTTTTTGAAAACAAGGTTTACACCAAAAAGTTTTAAAAGAGGTTTTCAACAAAAGGTTTTAAAACCAACACAATTGAGAAAAACAAGTAAATGCAGTAATCACACTCCTTCCTCCACATGGATACTGCCCCTCCACCCACTTCTATCCAACGCCATACTCTCCTCGATCCCAAGTAGCCTTATATCACTTTCAATTACCTTCACCCAAGTCATATTAGGTCTTCCCCTACCCCTTACAATTTGATTATTCCTCCACTCTTTAATTCTTCTCACCTGTGCATCACCTGATCTCCTTTTCACATGACCAAACCATCTTAACCGATTCTCCCTCATCTTTTCTTCAATGGATGCAACTCCAACTTTTTCCCGAATCACTTCATTTCTTAATCGGTCCTTCCTTGTGTGACCACACATCCACCGCAACATACGCATCTCCGCCACGTTCATCTTATGAACGTGGCATTGTTTCACCGCCCAACATTCGGTGCCATATAACAAAGAAGGCCTAATTGTCGTACGTTAGAACTTTCCCTTCAATCTTTTGGGAATGCCTGAATCACAAAGGAACCCGGTGGTGCTTTTCCACTTTAACCAACCCGCGTTGATTCTATCCAGTTCTCCATCCTTTTGGAGAATGGATCCAAGGTAATGGAAGACGTTCGATCCTTGAACCACTTTGCTATCCAAAGTGACCGCCCCTGCCTCGCTGCTTGTAACCCCACTAAACTTGCACTCCATATACTTCGTCTTCCTTCTGCTCAATCTAAAACCACGGGTTTCTAATGTATACCTCCACACTTCCAACTTACTCTCAACATCTTCCTTTGTCTCATCAATCAACACAATATCATCCGCAAACATCATACAACACGGTATATCATCTTGAATTGACCTCGTTAGTTCGTCCATGACTAGAGCAACGAGAAAGGGGCTAAGTGTAGAAACTTGATGCACACCGATTGTAATAGAAAACTCTTTTGTCCTCCCCACCGTAGTCCGCACACTCGTAGTTGCCCCCTCATACATATCCTTAATGATATGTATATATTTTTGTGGAACACCTTTCTTTGCCAAAGCCCACCAAAGTATTTCTCTTGGTACTCTATCATATGCCTTCTCCAAATCAATGAAAATCATATGTAGATCCTTCTTCCTATCACGGTAATGTTCCATTGTCTATCTCATGAGGTGGATGGCCTCTATAGTCGATTTTCCTGGCATAAATCCAAATTGGTTCTCCGATACCTTCACATGTTTCCTAAGTCTTTGCTCAATCACTCGTTCCCAGAGTTTCTTCTTATAACTCATTAGTTTGATTCCTTGGTAGTTGGTACAATCTTGTACATCGCCTTTGTTCTTATATAAAGAAATCAAAGTACTCTTCCTCCACTCTAATGGCATTTTGTTGTGTCTCCAAATCATGTTGAAGAATGTTGTCAGCCATTCGATTCCTCTCCCCCTAAACACCTCCAAACTTCGATAGGTATGCCATCTGGCCCCGTAGCTTTCTTCAATCCCATCTTTTTTAATGCTGCAACGACTTCTCCCTTTTGAATCCTCCTCATAAACTCTCGATTTAACATACTTGGCGGGATGGGTACATCCCCGATGTCTTGTGCTTTATCACCATTGAACAAGGTATCAAAGTACGACCTCCATCTATCCTTTATCTCCTCATCCTCCACAAGCACTCTTTGGTCCACACCCTTCACGCATTTTACCTTTCTTATGTCTCTTGTCATCCTGTCCCTCATACGCGCAATTCTATAAATGTCTTTTTCCCCTTCTTTCGTATCCAATCTTGCATAAAGCTCTTGGTTTACCTTTGCTTTAGCTTCCCGTACTACCTTCTTGGCTTCTTTTCGAGCCTCTTTGTACTTCTCATAGTTCACAACGCTTCTATCTTTTCCCAAAAGTTTATAACCTTCTCGTTTGTTTTTTTATCGCTTGTCTCACCTCCTTGTTCCACCAAGATGTGTCCTTACTCGATGGTACAGTTCCTTTAGATTCTCCAGGGACCTCTTTCGCCACTTCCTTTATACTACGTTCTATCTTTGTCCATGTCGAATCTACATCCATTTCCGTGTTACAAGACCAAATATCTTTACTAGCCATCTTAGCTAAGAAGTTCTCTTTGTGCTCCCCTTGGAGCTTCCACCACTTGATTCGCGGCTCCACATTGGATCTTCGCTTTCTTAAAGACTCCTTACCCCGGGAATCAAGCACGACTAGTCTATGTTGGGTGGCTGCGCTCTCACCCGGTATCACCTTTCAGTTTGTATAACTCTTCTACTAAGCATTCCATACTAAAAAGAGGTCAATCTGACTCGCGTTACCTCCACTCCTATACGTCACAAGGTGAGATTCTCTTTTCTCAAACCAAGTGTTCATAATACTAAGACCATATGCTAATGCGAAATCCAAGATACCACTTCCAGCTTCATTTCTCTCCCCATACCCAAAACCTCCATGAATGCTCTCAAAGCCAACTCGACTAGTGCCCACATGTCCGTTAAGATCCCCACCAATGATCAATTTTTCACTAATAGGTACTCGTTGCACAACCTCCAAACTTATAAGTAGCAAGTTTTCGTCGATCAAAACCTAAATTAAAGACAAGTAATACAACCCAAATTGACTGACATACCTTATGATAATTTCGCAACCTTCAAACTTATAAGTAGAAAGTTTTCGTCGATCAAAACCTAAATTAAAGACAAGTAATACAACCAAAATTTAGTTTTCTAATATGTAATATTCAGAAACTAAAGCTCTTAAAGGCAAGTAAGTGAGCAGTTGGGTAAACAACCATATCCAACCAAATTTCCAATCCATGTTCTAGCAAATTTCAATCTAAGGCACAGGGGAGCAGGTGTGAACAAAGTTTATGAGAATGAACCAAATAAGACAAATGAAATACATTCCTAAGTGAAACTTGGGTGGAAGACATCAGGGAAAAATAGAAAAGCCTCTATCTTGTGCCGGGGGATCTTAGCACCAAGACCGATGTTTTCAGTGACGATGATGGAAAAATAGAAAAGGTAGGGGAGAAGCTTACATGTACGCTGGAACTTCAACACGGACAACGGCGAAAAGCTGAAGAAGAGTCGAGGTTCAATGGAACAGTGACGACGGCGAGAATGCCAACCTGAGAAGGAGGCTTGCTGCTTCAATGGAACAGTGACGACGGCGAGAATATTCGCCTGAGAAGGTGACGATGGCGGTCGATTTGCGAATGGAACAGTGCTTAGCTTCCCTCTTTCTAATTTAGGGATTTGAGAATTGGCGGGGTAAGACTTAGGAATAATACGCTTATTAGATTTTTAGTGAACCAATCTTAGCTGCGGGCGTCAACAAAGGCCTGTATCAAACCGTTTTGTTGGCAAATATAGCTGCGGGCTCTATTAAAGGCCCGCATAAAACTTGAATTTAGCTACAGGTTGTCTTCAAATCCCGTAATGAATGAAAGGTAGTTATTTCAATGGAGCTTTGCAATTGATTTTCATCCATTTTTGAGTATTTCTTCTAACTCTTCTCTTTATTTGCTTTAATACTTGTTTTATTTTGATTTAGCATTGATTAGTAGTGATTAGTTGTTAAATATCTTATTTAATATGATTTCCACCATTGTTGGATCACCATTGTTGCTTCAAGCTTTTTATTTCATGCTTTTCATGGCTAGTGAGTAGATTACTAGATAGGGGAAGGGGGCGACCTCGTTGATCATGAGTTGACCTTGAAAGTCAAGCTTGGGGGTATGATTTAGGTGAGATTGTGTTGTCTAGCTAATTTCATTGCCTTGTTTATTTGATTGATCACCATTTGAACTTGTTATGGGAATCCAAGGTGAAGGATTGAGAAATGAAACCTACACTAGTGGAAAAAACACCTATTGCTGCTCCCTGTTAGCGACGAGCTAAACTAAGTAATCATTAATGTTCAACACCTAGATCTAGTTTCTCTCTCTAAACATTCAACTTCTCTCTACTCTCTCTCTATTAAATCTAATTAGAACTCTGAAAATAAAACTTAGTTCACTCATTAATTGAAAAATGGGTTTATATACCCCGTAAACATAAGGGCAAAGATGTAAAAGACAAGCCAAAAGGGAGTTGTTCTGGGCAAAGGAGCCCCCGCTCTAAGAACTCTCCTGGGTTGCTCCAAGTCTCTGCCTCCTTTTCTTCATTTTTTCAACGACGGAGCGCCCGCTCCACCTCTTTAGGAGCGCCCGCTCCCCTATTTTGGAGCATCTTCCTTGCAAATCGAGCTTGAACAACTTAAGAGGAGATTAGATAGGGGAGCAGGGATGCACATGCACATGTAATGATCTATATGCAACCTAACTAAATGCAATTGAACTAAAACTAAATGTAAAGCATGAGAATATGAAAAAGTAAGTAAAAGGGAAAGAAAAGAAAGCTATATGGCCTAATATGCATCCAAATGACCTAAAACTAATCCTAATTAGTGAACCTAAAGTCCACTTATCATCTTCCTAACTTAGTCAATGCTCTTAACAGTTAACACCATTGATATCCCATATAGTCAGAATGCCTTTCGTGAAAAAAACACGTCTATGACAAAATAATCTACGAACGCTTAGACAGGGCGCTGTGTAGTCAATCTCTTTATTCCATGTTCCCTAATCAGTGTTTAAACTATGTAGCCACGGTTTCCGATCACGCCTCGGTCATTATTGACCTCATTAACCAACAAAGTCTGAACCCCTACCATTTCAAGTATCAACCAGCATGGGCATTAGAACCTGAATCCTATGACTTAGTTAAGAAAAAGTGGACTATGCCTGTAGTAGGCTCTCATCATTTTAGGGTACATAAAAAGTTTCAACATATCAAACAAGAATTAAAGTTGTGGGCTAAAAAGAAATTTAACCACTCAAACAACATGATAGACCTAAATCATAAAAAAATTCAAGCTTTAGAAGCAAGGATGTGCAGCCAGCCTTACAACCCCATCCTATATAGCCACCTATGCAGACTCCTCAAACAGAGAGAAAAACTGCTCGTTTTCAAACAACGTCATTGGGGAGTAGCAGCAAGGAAAAACTGGCTCGTCCAAGGGGATCGAAACACTAGGTTTTTCACCTCAGAATAAAAAGAGATTTATCAGCACCAATATTTTTAAACTATGAACCCATGAAGGTATTTGGCTATAATCACAGGACGAAATAAAAAAAGAATTTATCACATCTTACAAAGCACGGTTCTCTTCCCCCATACAATAACACGTCAGCTAGATTTAAGTTTCATCCCCCCTGCACTTACAGAGGATCACCGTAAAGCCCTACCAACTGCAGTTACAGACCAGGAAATCAAAGAAACTTTTTTCGATATGAACCCCCACAAAAGCCCGGACTCTCACGGCTTTGGAGCAGGTTTCTACCAAAATTATTTGCCTACCATAGGATGGGACGTCTCAATAGCAGTTAAGAGTTTCTTCTCTCATGGCCAACTACCTCCATCGCTCTGCCACACCATTTTCACTCTCATTCCAAAGAATGATGTGCTTGAAACAACAAATGACTTTAGACCGATCAGCTTAGTCAACTCCATCTACAAGGCCATTTCCAAGATAATGGTTAAGAGACTCGCCCCCATTCTCAACGTTATCGTAAGCCCCTTTGAGAATGCCTTCACACAGGGTAGATCCATACATGACAATATTCTAGTGGTCCAAGAGATCCTAAACACCTTCCAGAAATCTAAGAACAAAACTGGTTGGTGTGCCCTGAAATTAGATATGAAAAAAGCATATGATCGTTTAGAATGGGATTTCATCTGGGAAACTGTTTTTGCTTATGGTTTCCCAACCCAATGGATTGAACTGGTGAAACAGTGCATCACCAAAGTTTCATATTCCCTAAAAATTAATTGCCAAACTACCGAATGGTTCAAACCAACTCGTGGACTACGACTTTCTCCATATCTTTTCATTATTTGTATGGAAGCTTTTATCAGAAAACTAACTATTGCCAGTAATATTCCTAAATCTGGTATTGGCTTCAAACTATGCGCTAGGACTAGTAACATTCCATGCCTCATGTTTGCAGATGACAACCTGGTCTTCTATAAAGCTATAAAAGAAGCTTGCTTACGCCTCAAAAAACAAATATATGACTTTGTTGTCCTCTCTGGACAGTTGGTCAACTTCCACAAATCTGCACTCATCTTCTCTAAACAAGTACCAAACAATAAAAAGCTTTCTCTTGCAAGATTGTTCAATATATCCCCTAAAGGTGCTCTAGGAAGATATTTAGGAATCCACTTCAGCTCTTACAAACCTACCAGAGCTGACACGAACAAAGCAATCACGGGCACGTAAATAAGGCTAAAACATTAGAAGCAGACTGCTTCTCTTAAGCTGGGAGGCTAACCCTTATTCAATCCAATCTGGAAGCCATCCCAGCTTACTTGTGTTCGCCCTCTTTGCTCCCTACAAAGACAGCAAAGACTATAGACACTCTTCATAGAAAATTCTTCTGGCAACAACAAAAAGAGAAAAATGCAATCCCTCTTGTATCTTGGAACACTATTTGCAAGCCCACAACCTTAGGAGGCCTTGGACTAAGAAAAACGCACCTTCTCAACCAAGCTTTCATAGCAAAGTTTGGTTGGTCCCTTCTTGGTCCCCAAGGCAGTCTATGGAGCCAACTGAGAAAGAAGAAATGCCTGCGAAATACATCGTTTTTCGAATACAAACCCAAACCCACTGGCTTTGTTATCTGGAAGAAATTCCTAGGAGAAAGGGAGATCTTAAAAAAAGGCATTCGGTGGAAAATTGGCAATGGAAAGAAAGTACATTTTTTGCTAGATAATTGGTGCGACCACCAGAGCCTATTGGAAAAACTCAACATTCAACTGCCCGACATCGACACAGAACTAAAAGTGGATGATTTTATAAAGCCAAACGACGCGTGGGATTGGACGCGCTTGAGCAACATTGTGCCTATAGAGATCATCCAAATGATCCAAGGTATCCCCTTACCCACTCATGACATGGAGGACACTCTCATTTGGGGGTTAACGCCAAAAGGTCTATTCTCTGTAAAATCAACGACGTGGCTAGCACATGGCATTACCCCGGACTGTTCGAAATGGCCTTAACGCTAGATATGGAAGCTCGACCTACCCCCCAAGATCCTCATCTTTGTATAATTCTCCAAAATAGTTTAGGAGTCTGAGGTATTCTCCACAAAAGAAAGATCATTCCTATTGATAACTGCCCACTCTTTTTAACACACCCAAAAACCATTGACCACCTCTTTTTTCACTATCTAAAAGTGAAACTTCTTTTCAAGGACAACACCACCATCTCATGCTAAGTGATTATTTTCTCCCAAACGCCACCGCTACCACTCTCTCTAGACTAAAAGAGAGAGAAGTTATGATTTGCCGTTATATCTTTCTCCTATGGCACATCTGAAAAGAAAGAAATGAGATTATTTTTAACCAAACCTCTTTCGATCAAAAAAGAACTCTTCTCCGGGCTACCTTGTCCTACAAGGAATGGTTCTATAGAACCACACTAGATAAGAATTTCTCTACGTTCTCCCCATCCGCGGGGACCCCCCCCCTTAAAATTCTACTTTCCCACACCCCATCCCCTCTTTGTTCGCTTGTCCCCCTCCTCTGGGCTCTCTCAAAATTAATTTCGATGGCTCGGTCAAGCAACACTCAGCAGCAACAGGTTTCATCATCAGAGACGAAGATTGCAATGTCAAAGCAGCAAGTACCTACAATACGGGCAGATATTCTAAAAGTCATATTTTTATAGAGGGAGACAATACAACACTTCATAAAGCTCTACTTCACCTCAGGTTGATCCCGCATAACGACATCATTATAGAGGGAGACAATTTACTTGTGATCAACGCGGTCAAACCGATTATGGACACCGCCGTGGTAGATAACAAACATCATCGAAGACATCCACATATTACTCCACCAGGAACTACATTGGGAAATACACCACATTTTCAGGGAAGCTAACAGAGCAACATATTAGATTACAAATGTTGATCACCTCGTCAATGATTATTTCTATATAGAAATCTCTGAACATTCCATCCTTTCCCGCATCTTTAGACTAATACGTTAGGGGAAATTCTCGTGCGGAGGGTCTTATAATGTTATCTTTTTCCTAGTTTTTCTTATCTTTTAAAAAAAATAATATATACGAGACTAATATTCTAAAAGTCAAAGTAAAAGGAAAGGAAGAGAGGGGGCATATTTAAGTCTCACGTGCGACGCAGCTAATGTAAGCTCACCCCTTGGTGTGCTATACTAGTGCTATTTTTATACTTCCTCCGTTTTTTTTTAAATGTGACACTTTCCATCTAAGGAAGTTTAGAATTAGTTGTGACACTTTCTTTTTTGGGCAAAACTTTCTCTCTATCTCTCTCCTATCACATGGGTACCCTTCTTTCTCTCTCTCTATCTCTTTCCTCTCAAAAAATTGTCTAGGAGTCCGTGAAATCAAAAGTGTCACAATTAATAAAAAACGGAGGAAGTAGTTTAGTATGATGCTTGATTAGTTGGAATCAATATCATGGTGTTGTGCTCCAACTCCAACTCATAGCTTGGTTAATCAAAACGTTTGAGGTGGGGACGATTCTTATTCATTATTTAAATAATAGTAAAAGAAAGTGCCATTTCAAATTATTGAAACTTGAGGGAGCAAAGACCACAGAATACAACTTTTGTTTGGACTCATTCTAGTGACCATTACAATTTACAAAGCCCTAACTTTTTCGAATTCTTTGCATTCCGATTAGATATCCTATCTGGGGATTTTCGGAGCAATTAATCATAAACCAATTGGAAAATTTGAATTTAGGGTTTCTTATTGGTTACACAAGCTGTTTCGTATTTGGAATTGGAGGGAAAAAGGGTGGATATCTGCAAAATGGGTAGCAGAAGGGAAGAGGAGAGAAATGAGAAGATCATAAGAGGTCTTATGAAGTTGCCACCTAATAGACGTTGCATCAACTGCAACAGTATGGTACATGTTTCTTCTTCCCTTTTCTATTTTGTATTATTTTTCACTTTTCGATTTCATTTTATGTTTTGCTTATTCGCCATTGATTTGTATAAATTACACTTAGTTGGGGCTTTTTGTATATTTTGGACTTCATGACTTTACATAAAGGTTTGAAGTATTAATTAATCATGAGGTCGATTACTCGTTGGATTTCGGTAGTAATTATGGTGACGAACTTTTTTAATATGGTATTTCTTTCAAAATTAATGAGTGTCTTCTGCTATATTGGTTTTTTTTTTTTCTTTTTGTCTAGTGTAAGGTTCTGAAACTTGTGACGGTATAAGTTTGTTTAATTTTATGGTCTGGGTCCAGGAGTTTGGTAGTACTTGAAGTTCAAATCAAAGACAAGGTTTGAACTCTGTAGCTATCGAACACCCTACCCACAACAGAGAAAAGTAAAGTTAAGAAACAAAAGGGGTTTGTTAAGAAAGCCGTTTGGCTGATGGAATTCCCTAATTACCAAAAATGTAAGAGAAATTGTGTTAAGGTATTACTTACTGCATAGGATCAAGCTGTTCTACTAACGTTATGCACGCTCTTGGGAGTCTATGTGAGGCACGGAGTAGCATTACACGGCTTTAAGGATGAAAAAATGAAAAACTGGCCAAAAATCATACTCCTTACCTCCATCGAATATTAACATTGTCAATTTCACGAAAGTAATACCTTCATGATAGTCCTGTCTTTCGTAGAACCTTTACAACAATGGGGGTATGTGCGGAGACAACAGATAACATTTTCACTTGGGGACATTATGAAGTAGTTTCTGATTAATGATTTCAAACGAAGAGATTAGTATACTTCCTTGATCCTTTAATAGTCACTATGTTATCCTTTTATGGAAATTTACTATTACTCTCTCAATACCAATTTAGGTGGGACCACTTTTCTCCCTTATGCTTCTTTCTTTTTGGCTGCAATGAAAATATTTGGATGTTTGGCTTTTTGGTGTTTTTGATGGGTAAAAGAACAAATTAAGTAATATATTATTATATAAAAAACACTCCAATCGGACATATTGTGTTAATCTATAGATAGATCTATTCGACATTTTTTTTGCACGCATCTTCTGAACCTACTTTCTTTCTTGTTCCTCAAAAAAATTCTTCCTACTCAATTTGTGTAACTAATTAAAAACTTAATACGAATAAGCTAATCTCCATAAAAGTATTTACAGTAAATGTATATAATATTAAATAATTGGATAGGAGAGGTAGCGTATTGGCAGAGTATAGTCAAAGTAGGGGAGAGAAATGAAAGACCAACTAAGACTAAACCACCCGTTGTGAGGAGAAAAAGATGAGTTAGGGGAGAGTTACTCCAATGTGAGGTTTAAGAAGGAGGCAAGGAACTAAAAAAGCTGACTAAGAAAAGACCAACCCACCCATTGTAGGTGCTCTAAGAATGGAGGAAGTATGTTACAAAAGTATACAAAACTTACAAATATTTTGATGTTGTAATTAACAAATGGAGAATCCAATGCTTTTTCTGTCCCGTAATAGATTTCATGTTTGTATTTTTAAGGTCTAAATTTCATAATTGACTGTAAGACTTAAAAATATATATGCTAAAATATAATCATGTGAGATCTTGTTAGATTTGTCTCAATGTGTGTATTCAAAATATCAACATATAACATGATTTATATTGCTATCACGGTAATGTTGGAGATGGTATGTGATCATGGTGTAAACACTAAGTTCTTACCCGTTCATACCAGTGTGATTTTTTAGTCATGTGACCAACTCCTACCATATTGAACCCAAATTGTGAAATTCCACGACATCGAACATTATAGTCGACAGGTTTAATCGAAATTCCCCTTGCAGTGATTATTCATCCATGTTGGATGGGTGCCATCATCAAAAAAGAGACTAGAAAATTAAATTCATGCATAACAATTGCAGGGAACTCATGTATCAATCTACCCGTTCCTTTAAATTCGCTTTTTCAAACCATGTTTACGATTGGTGCAAGCTAAGAAAACCTTTACAATGTAGTCACAATGCCGTGATGCGGCCAAAATTAAATTCCATGGAGGTAAATGGTCAAAGTTGTGTATTGGTGCAAAAGTTAACGGGAACTTTATTACGGGATGAAGGGATTATAAAGCTAAAGGGAACTTTTCACTTAAAACACGACTAGTTTCTAGGTATTCTTATGCCTATTCAAAATAAAATCTCTAGAAAGGGGAAAAAGCTTTTGCACTTAAAAGCTATGTTAAAACTTAGGTGGCAATTCACAGATATCAAAATACATTTTGTTAAAATTTTAATTAGGAGATACCAACAAAGCCATCAATATGATGATACCCTTGTTAGTGATGTTTATCTTAGATAACCTATGTGGTGTTGGAAAATGAGGAAGTCTTTCAAATGAGGAAGTGGGAAAAATCATTAGAATATAAATTCCAATTATAATTGTGTTCTTCTTACCTAAAAGTCCCACACTTTGAACTTATGTTTAGTTGTAAAATCAATTGATCGCCCTTATGACCTTCTTCTTGAAGATTATTCTTTTTGGTAAACCCAACAAAATCTATGCCCATCACCCTCCATAAAATTCATAGAGTATGAGCTCCACATGAGTTGTTTTCTTACGAAGTACTTAGGCGAGCATAGGAAACTTGTATAGATAACTATAAAATGTTATTTTATTTTCTATGTGGTTTTGGAACTTTTATTTTCTGACCATCATTATTAATTGTTTAGTTGAAAATTTATGATGATCTTCAAAAAGATAGTCTTAGTTTCCCAAAACTGTATTATTTGCAATATTAATGACAAGGATACTTATCATATCTTCCGTAGATACCTCGTATTAAAAAAACGTTTTGTTTAACGGGGTGAATTGGATGATTCATCTTTCGCATCCCTAAGAAGTGTTGATTTAATGATGGATCTTATTAGTAAATGTATGCTAATCCATCACATGAAGGAGCTTTTTGATTGCATCATGGAATATATGATTCGTAAGAACAACTTCCAATTCGCAAGCATATTATCATGGCTAGAGTTGCCAATTAAAAGTTGGATTTTGAGCCAAATTTTAGGTTTGACAACCTTTACGAGGATAGCTAATGTTGAATAAGTTTATTATACCAAACCACTTAATGTTTTGTCTGTATTCCAAACTTATTTGATGGCTCTAGAACTCAAGATGGGCAAGCAACTAGTGGATTCTTATGAGCTGAAATGGGAGACATCCAAATCCTTGGTTCTAAACCATAGTTTATTATATTGTAGAAGCTTTGACAACCAAATGTGGTAATTTTTCATATTTTAAGCTTTGTATTTTCGTTTACGAGGATGTGGTTGGTGACATTTCTGTAGCAGGCCATAACCTCGTGTATACGGAAGGAGCACTTCATTAATGACAATGGATTAATAGTAGAATCAAGGATTGAGAAAATAGGACAATTACATTGGATCAGAATATGTTTGTTTATATTTGGTTTTGTTGTACTCATATTGATTGAATCTGTTATAACAAAAGCATTAGTGGACGAGAAATAGAACCAAGTGTATAGAAAAATGGAGGAGTAATAAAGAAAATTCGTCAAATGCAATCATTTAAAATACCTAATATGGCAATTACACCCTTTTCAATAAAGTCCAAGGTCAATTTTCAGCCAAATAGAATTACTTCATTATTTCAATGGATGCGTGGTGTTAATTGATGCCTAAAAAGTAACAAAAACTTGCTAATCGACACGCAAGGTCAATATTCAGTGAAATAGAATTACATCATGATTTACATGAATGTGTGGTAGAAATGACAATCTCTAAGAAACGCATTAAATATACAAAATACATTCTGGTACACATCTGGTCCTTTTTCTTTGTGGCTCTTATTTTCTCTGTTGAGTGAAGGTTACTTTCTAATAAAAAATAATATCAGATTTCGTGTGCACGAGGCTTTGGGTCATGAAATTTTGAAGTGGGGTTCACATCTGATACTCGTTTATATATGAGTCAATTTAAGATTTGTAGACTTTGCTGAATTTTGCTTGTCTGTGCTTTGTTTGCCCTTGGTGCTAAACTTCCAATTTTCTTTTCTTACCTTCTATCTTCTCGCTCTTTCTCTTACTACCATTGCAATTAATGATTTCTAATTTTTTTCTTCTTTTTTCTGTAATACATGTTGGCTATTGATTTACTTTGCTGACTTCTATTTTGTTACTACCATTTTTCTCCAATATTCTTTGTTCTCAAAATAGGTGATAGTTTTTAATTTTTTTGAAACAATCTCTAAGGCTTCACCTGCCTGGGATGGGGACTGAGCTGTCTACATTGTGACATCCCTAGGCTCCATTTCCGGAATATATTTTGCCCGTTCTATTTTTCATGCTGATTCTATCTGTAATACCCGACAAGGCCTTTTCCTTCTACTTTGAGCGTCATTCATATATTGTGTTCAGTTCCCTAATTCCATTTTTTCTGTCCCTGTCCTGCTGTTTGTATATATATGACCTGTTTAGAACTGGAGACTATGATGTATTTTTGTATGGTCTCTGTTCTTGTTTGGACTTTGCTACTTGATTATGCCAGGGTTGGATTCTGAGTTACTCTCTTGTGTGTGCGAAAAAAAAACTTAATTTCAGTGAAGAGCTGTTTGTCATATCTAGCGTTGCACTTGGTTTACAAGATCCCTCATCTTCTGTAGTCCTTATATTTATTTTTATGCGGTAAGGCCGGTAACTTATGTCTATTGTTTCGAACTAAGACCTGTTTAACATGTCCTTGTGTTGCAGGGTCCTCAATATGTTTGCACCAATTTTTGGACGTTTGTTTGCATGATTTGTAGCGGAATACAGTAAGTTTTTGTTCTTCTTGAGAAGGATTGGACATGATTAACCGTTATGGACTTGTATATCCTTTTTATGAAAAATTTAATGATATTCTATTGAGGTGGCTGTATATCTACAAAAATTTAAGTGGCAAATATGTAAATACATGTTTGGCTGCTTAGGTAGCTGTACCTGTACAATAATGTACTAACAACGTTTCTAGTGTCGCATAGCACCCGGAATGATGATGGAATTACCAAACATGAAGTACATGCAGCCAAGAGAGCTCGCACTTTGTCTCCACAGTGCTCGATCTACTTAGAATTTTTTCACAGTTCTCAGTTAGAGTTTTCCTGCAGTCTTCTAATTCTGGCTTTGCTGTAATTCTTTAGTGAATCTGTTGTGACTCACAACAGATTCACTAAAGAATTACAGCAACTTGTGACCTGATGCTCAACTTTCTGAAAGCTCAAATCTCGCCTGAAAAAAGTTGACTTCCTCAAAGACGTGTTTGTCAGTAATGATGTGTCTGTCAGTCTAGCGGTAGGTGGTTGTGAAAGAGTGTAAATGTTCTGTGTGTCAATAGAAAAGGGTTTAATTTTTTTTCCATCCCTTTCCAACACAAGTCTGGGTATCTCACCTGTATCTTGGGGTTTTATAAATGGACAATTACTCCCTGGCTCTTGTTCCTACTGTGACATTGCAGCGCTGCATATAATGCCTGATTTGCCGACTTGATCTTATTTAAAGTAACAACCTTTTCCTGTATTCTTTTCCAAAACCACCATTTTTATGGTATCATAGGTTTTCCAGTCATATATGCGGATTTATTGCTGTTGGTGATAGTGTTCTATGATGCCTAGCCAGTTTTCACGGCCATCAGTGCATAGGTTTTATATGCTATGCCACTATGGCCAAGTAAGTGGCTTTTATTGGTGTAGCCATTTCTCATGTTCGTCTGTGTACTAGATCCCGTTCTGAGGCATTGGAGTAATGTTGAACAAGTAATATTTGTCATGTTGTATATTTTCTTGCGCTATGCTTATTTAAAGGCTACTGTATCATAATTAATATTTTTCTTTATCACAGTCGTGAATTTACACATCGTGTGAAGTCCGTGTCAATGTCAAAGTTCACCTCACAAGAAGTCGAAGCCCTTCAAGATGGTGGTAACCAGGTAAATGTCGACACTGGTCTTGTACAGATAATTACCTTCCCTCCCCCCTTTCCCCTCTCTCTTTCTGCTTGCTCTTATAAGAGTGATGTTTTTAGCGAGCGAGGGAAATATATTTGAAGGACTGGGATCTGGACAGACAGAGGCAGCCAAACAGCAGGTAAACATATTTTATTTCTTTTAGATGTTACACAACGTATGGAAAGGTTTTTAAGATTGTTTATCATTGTTTATGCAGTAACGTTGACAAGGTCCGAGAGTTCATCAAGGATGTCTATGTAGATCGTAAATATGCTGGTGGAAGCAATTGTGAGAAGCCTCCCAAGGACATGCAGGTGATTATTTCTTATGCTTCCTCTTACCATATCGCTTTGGAAGTTGTTTGCTCAATTTTTTTTCCATAAGTGCTTTTTCCATGTTTCTTATCTCAATAAGGAATGTTTGAACTTAGTAATTTATCACTAATCTGTTTGTCTATATTAGGTCCAAAGAAATGTTGGAGCTGAGACCAGGCGAGCCAGTTCATATCACTCTTTCTCTCAAAGTCCGCCTTATGATTTTCAGTATGAAGACAGGTTGAACAGAAAGCATGTGGGTTCGCTTACTAGAAAGCCTGGCTCGGATCATGGTCTTTATGAGAGAAAGGCTGCAAGCTTTATATATAGTCCTGGTCGTCTAAGTGAGCATATCTATGAGGACAGATTTGCAAATGAAGGATCCAGCTCACGAGTTTCTGACTACTCCTTGTCAAGTGGTGGTGATCCATTCAAGTCTGCTCCTCAGTCACCAAATCTTCAGAAAGATGATGGATTTTCAAGTCCTAACTCTGATTCCTCTAGGGAAATAGTTGATGGTCTCCACCGCACATATTCCGAAACATATGCAAAGAGAGACATTGATAAAGCGCCTCTGCCACGACCACAGGTTATTTTAAAGCAACTGTTAATAATTCCAGGAGTTATGTGATTATCTGACATAGAACCTCTGCTAGGTGGGAGGGATTGTAATACATGTTTGTGACTTGTTCTGTTCAATCTTTTTAGTCTCATGTTAAAGCATGACTATAACTAGATAGCATGAGGAACAGGAAGATAAGTGGTAGTTACGTCATCACTTATTATTGACAAGCATTTGTTGTAAGGATGTCCCACCTTGTTGGTACGCAAAGTATGTTTCTCCCTTGATGACATGACACACTGTGTCACGACTGACAACTCTCATTGACCCAAGTTGACTTATGGGATCTCCTCATCCTTAAGGACATACGTGCAGGCAAGCAAGGTGTTTCTAGTATAGTGGGCATATCAATGTTACCCAGAATGGGATTCAATTCCATATGGGGCATGGGAACGGATATGGAGAATGTTACCATTAGTAAAACCGAGTATCATCTGTGTGACTGTGCGAGAATCAATTATTTTAAAAAACGGGAGCAGGAATATAGAAGGGACTCTTATTTAGGGATATATCAGGGATTTCTTCGGAAGTAAAAGTTTAATTGTATATTTATTTGAAATTGATATTTTTAGTAATTGGAATAGAGAAATGTGAAAGAGGAAACTACTTACTTATTACTCCTGGAAATTAGTAGGAATTGTAGGACACATCAGGAAGTAATAGAAAAGGTCAGAGGCGTAGGTGGTGCTGTGGCTTGTAGACGTTGTCAGGTGTCAACCATAGTTAAATATTCGAATAGGGGATTGACACCTCTCAAATTTGATAAAAGGCACAGGCTCCTGATAAAAGTGGGTAGATATATTAAAGTGGAGAGCTAAATCACGCCCGCAAATATACAAAAAACGCCCACAACAAATAGTATAAAATACCAATTTACCCTTACAAAAACCAAAACATTTTTTAACAATTACAAAATCTAAACCTCCTTACCTCCCTTCTTTGCCGTATGCTACTGCTATTGCTACCCACATTAAAGATTTGATATTCTTTTTACATCAATGAAATCCACTACTCTTCCTCTCCCTTCTTGCTCAATATCAAAGTTTTGACCCAATTTCCTGACTCAAATCATCTGTTCTCTTCATTTCAATGGCATTACAATTGCAATTAATTCATCACACCAAACTCTCCTCTTCAACCTTCTCATTTCCTTCCACTCCAAATGTCTTCACCGTTGCCACACCTCCCCGAAGGATTAGACAACTTTAACTATCACGAATTTTCTGTACTAGAACTGGGTTCAAAGCATAACAAGGGTGAAATTAAAAAGAATGGAAAATAACCCACAAAGAAGAGAAACAGTCCACCGAACCGGTGCCTCCATGGGAGGACCGGTCCTAGATATCGGTGCCTCCATGGGAGGACCGGTCCTAGAAACCGGTTCCTTCATGGGAGAACCGGTCCTAGGAATTGGTTCAACCATGGAAGTACCAGCTCTGTGGAACTAGCATTCGAAACCGGTACTCCCATAGTTGAACTTATCAAAATCAAGATTACTAGAACTCAGTATATATGTTCTTCAAGTTTTATAATTTTCGATTTTCGCTAGTTAGATTTTCACTCCTGTAACTCTTGTGATGATTGAGATTTGTTCAAAGCATAGGAGGAAGATGGGTTTCTTTAGAAAATTCATCATCTGAGGAAGATGTCGACAAACATTTGACTGATTTGAGAGAATAAGTATGGTGGTGGGTAATTTTTACTATTGTTGTTTGTTGGGTAATTCACATAAGTTCATGGTGGTGGCCACTGGTGGGTAGGAGCGTTTAAATTAGACTAGGGCACTTTAGTCTTTTTATTTAGGAGTGTGGGCGTTTTTTGTATTTTTGTGGGCTTTGTTTAACAACTCCCTATATTAAATTACAGACCAAAGAAAACCATAAGATATAGTGTGCACTAGTGTGGTTATAGCATACCTGTGCTTTGACATCTATTTCCTTTCGACGAGTCTTTTGAGCGAATATTATGAATTGAATTTTAGCTGTAGCTGCACCTATAGTGATGAGTTTTTGAGGTACATATTTCTGATTGCATAGATCTGCCTACTTCAAATTCCATTTGTGTTCCCAGCTAACCTTGTTTAGTAGTATGATTCAAGTGATGATGATGTGACGTCTCATGCATCATCATCCTCGGGAATGTAATTTTATTGTTGCATAGGGGGATTGGGGACGAGATATCTGACTCAGTTTAAGTTGATGACAGTAGCAAGTATGAAGATGTGGCCCAAGTGTAGCACGCTTGATAATCATCACTGTTGAAGATTAGCTAAGGATGCTTTTATATTGGATTCAGTACTACTGTATTGTGTTTATAATCAACGTTAATGTTACCTTGCAGAGAACTGTGTCTTCTGGGAGTGTTGGATCATTTGAGAAGAACTCCGCATCTCATCTATCAATTAGTTCCGGTAGTGTATTTAATGCTTGTCCGGAGAGACTTCACTCAAATGCCACCACTCAAAATAAAGTCTCCACCATTCTTTGTCCCTCAAAGTTGCCTGCTGAAAATTCTGGTGGTTTGAATTTTTTGAGGATGCATCAGCAATGCTGGCACCCAATTCAGCTCCAAGTCTTGATTTGTTTCAATCGTCAAGAGTTGGATCAGTTGCATCAATTGATTTGTTTCAATCACCTACAGATACTTCAGATTTGTGTGAAAAACTTCCAAAAACTCCTTATACCTCATCTTCGAGTTTCCTTTCTGAGATATCTCAGAATCCTACTCTTCCAAATTCAAACCAAAAGCTGCACGAGTCATCAGAACCAAGTAATGAGGGGTGGGCTACATTTGATATGCGTCACCCTGGTAGTGTCACTAGCACTAGTAACGTAGATACTGCTGGTGCAGAAGCTGGGTCAGAAGGCGAAACTTCTTTATCAAATTTATATTGTAGTTCACCCTCGAATATTGAGTTGCAGTGGCTGGCTTTCCAGAGTTCCTCTGTTCATTCACCTCCGTGTTTGGTGTCTAATCCATGGAATGAGGGCCTGCAGAATTCTCTTGTTCCTGCTCTCATGCCAAGTAGTCAGGTTAGTTCCTGAATATGTCACGTATTTATGAGTCCTCGGTTGCTCGAGGGTCCAAGACTTGATGTGCTTGATTGAGTTCCTTGAATATGATAGGAACCTTTTTCCTACTTCCCATCTTACCTGCTTCAAGTGTCGGTGCTAGGCATATGTAATTTTTGCTTTTCCTGGTGCTATCTATCAATAGATCCACTTTACATATCTGTTCGAAAGAATTGAAATTTTGAATGGATTATGTTTATCGGATACTCTGTTTGGCAGGTATGGAAAGCCTTTGAAGAAGGCAATGAACAACAGCCTCAATGTTTAGGTGTACAAGGCACAAGTTTGCTAGTATCTGTCGAGAATCCCTCCTCTAGTACTGATCTGTTTTTTGGTTTGGAAACTTCACAGGTGATTTTATATTATATTGGTGGATTTTCATCCTTTTCACTTTGTGGCCTGCTTAGAACTCCATATATACCTGTTGAAATTATTTGCAGGTTTGAGAAAAATGGTATTGATAGAATTAGAATATAATTTTGATTCTTGAAAGCATATATGTGAATCTATATTTGCAGGATTCTGGTATAGATGGGCTTCAGCAAAATCCATCTACCGAAGGATTCTCATTTCCAATTTTACCATTTCATGTTGCTTCTGGACAATCGTTCGTTGATTCAATGCATCCGTTTATGGTTGGTTTTGATGTTCTTTTGTTTCTCAACCTTAAGACAGTAATTACTATCACATTTCTATAGTTTATGAATTGATTTTTCTCTTTGTGGCAGAGTGAAATTGCAAACGTTAGGCAGAATTCTGTAAATCCATTTGATCTGCCATTTGATTCTGAATTGGAATCACACAAATCGGTAAGTACAAGTGCCTTTGAACGAATTACGAATTCATATTTGAGGTGCATGTTATTGATATAGTAATGGTTATTATCATGAGTAGCAATTGATTATCTGGTGGAATGCATCTTCATTCGACCCAGATTGAGAATGCGTCTTATTTGTTGTGCTGTTGGATCAAATATTGCTTCTATCTGTAGTTGTTGTTGGGGTGAAGACTTGAAGCATTACGAAGAGAAGTGGATTCCTGTTTTACTGTTTTTTCTTTTCCCTTTTTGTGTATTTGTGCCTTGTGGACATTATTTGCAGTCACATCTCCCCTTATGAATTAGCTCACGCTGGAGAAAGAAAACGTAATTTCGTATCCTCCATATAGTATCGAGGATCAATCGACTTAGAAGGGAAAAGTTGATAAATATAGATACTTTATATGGGCGATCCAAAGGAATTCGGTTAATTAGTAAATGGTGTTTTTGTTGAGGACAACTCGTCTTCCTTTTTGTACGCTATATTATGTACTGGCATCATGTGAAAATAATTGTCACATTGTGCCGTACTTTCTAATTATGGATATGAGGACTTTCTATTTCAAGACTTATATTAGTTTTATCAATTTCACATCCTCCCAACTCCCCAAGACTCGTTAAAAATGCGGAGATCTTCGGGATATCCAAACATGACCCACTATTATCTTAGGGTATAACAACTTGTTGTGGACATCCAAAAGTAGTGTATGTGACTGTTATCTTTTCTATGGAAGTGAGTTTGAGTTGTTAAGAAATGTGTTTTAGTTTATTTCTCCACTTTGTTAGCAGTCTTAAATTTGAACCATAATCTCACTAACCTAGAATCATAGGAAAAAAAAATACATTAGCTATAAAAGATCTTACCTTCTAAACGCGGACATGGGTTCGAGTATCAGGTGCAAGTACAAGTCCACCAAGGCTCATATCGGACGCAGAGCTTAAATTGGGACTTGGGTGTACGGACTAGGCATTCATGAAATATATTCCTGATATGAAGGAAGAGTTTTACATGTAGTTTCTAATTCTCTCGATTCGAGAAAGAAAAATAAGAGGATCGAAATCGAACCATTTCTTCTGACTAAAAATACATATACCCACATCTAAGGTTTACTTTTTTCTAACTCATGTCAATATTTTCTTAAGTCCATTTGTGAGCAAATATTATATAACCTTATCTTCTTCCATCTTTTATATATATATATTCTACCAGAATATGGTCCAAGATAATTAAGGAATCAAGGTGAAATTTGCAGTGATGCATTGTGGTTTTTATACCTTTGTCAAAGTATTGAGTGTCCGACACAATTGTGAAGTACAATGAAGAGTCTAAGTAACATTGCTTCTGCCATGTGTCACAAACTGGACACAATAATGTCCATGATACAAGATTGCTGGGTCTGGGGTGATTTATGCAAGGGAAAAGGACGTTACATTTTGGATGGTTACAACAGGCAAATGGGATGGATGAATTTCTTTTCATCAGGTCATATGGTGGTTCTTTTTAATGCTTGTGTAGCCTGAACTCTATGCCTTCGTAGTAAACTTGACTTGTTGGGGCCTTGGGGGTGCTTTTTCCGACCAGAGCATTATGCACAGAGTGTAATATTACCACTTTGGATTTTTGGTTTATGAAGGAAGATCCAGACCTGTTGGTCTGTTGTGGAAATTGCAATAGTCCTACGCTATGGGGGCAACTTTCTTTTGTCTTTGTCCTGCTCTGCTATCACCTTTCTTTTCAAATTGATGTTCAATTTCCCCGTAGTTTCTTGGCTTTTCAATTTTTCCGTGAAAATTATATTTCATCTTTGGAAGATGTACTAGTGCTTTATTGAGTCATGATTACCAAATGGCTAATTTGGCTAGAAGGAAATAAAGAATACTCATATAGTCATACTTTCGAAACCTGAGAGAGGTATTACCTTCTATGTGACCAGAGTGGTTGACGGAGTTGAGTATGGTTACATAGCACCTTATTAGGCATTAAGAAAAACGATATCTATGGATGGATTGGACTGTGATAAGAAAATGCAAAATTCTCAATGGTGGCCCTTAGGTATTAGGAATTCCCAAAGGTGGAAATTCCAAATAAACTTTCCCGTTGGTAGCCTGTTTTACAAATTATTCCCAAACATAACCTTAATAAATAAATTCCGTTAATAATAAAAGCATATTCCATTAGCCAAATGTTAAGGCGGTCACTTGCACGTAAAACGAGGCATTTTGGGTCTTTTTCGACCTTAAGGGTTGATTTTAGGGGGTTAGTTGTAGCTCTCAAGGGTTGATTTTGAGGCCGAAATGGCAAAAAACGACCTAAAACACCTCGTTTTATGTGCGAGTGACCGCCTTAACTGTTAACTAACATCTACTTTATTATTAACAGAATATTCTTTATTAAGGTTATGTTTGGGAATAATTTGTAAAGTAGGGATACTAACGGGATAGTTTTTTTTTGGAATTTCTACCACTGAAAATTCATGAGACCTAAGGGCAACCATTGGGAGTTTCCCTAAAAAAATTTACATCTTGCTTTTTGAAAGTTCAGATTTTGTGGAAACATATTTGCTAATATGACAAATTTAGTGTCTAAAGCTATGTTACTCAGACACGTTTTGAGTGTCTACTCGGATACGGGTGTCCAAGTGTCCGACTCGGCTATTTTGTAGAAAAAAGTCGAGTTTTTAGTTTAAAATGAAGTATCCAACTGAAGTGTCGTGTCGGACACGACACGACACGACACCCGATTTTTGAGGTAAATGAAGGTGTCGGAGTAACATAGGTCTAAAGACTCCTGAATTCCATGGGAAAGTGTAATGTATCTCTCAATCCTGATGGGAATAAGATCCTAGAGGGCCGTTTTATTAAGGTTTTCAGTGCTCGGAGCTGATGAGGCTATGTTTGTCATGTTTTGTCATCATTGGGTGTTTTTGTAATTAGTTACTTGTTCAAGGAAGCTATGTTGTCTTGTTTGATTATGCTGTTAAGTTGGTATTTTCTGTTATAATTGTAGTATTTGGACATGAGTTCTTTACAAGCTGCACTTCCCAGCACGTCGCTACCTTCCTCACATATGAGTAGCATAAACGAGCCATGGTTTTCAGGAAATCCTGTGGCTTCTCCAGGTACCTCTTCGTCTTGTTTTTACTAATTGATATGTGGTGTATTGATATCAGTTGAAATCTGATGTAGTGGTTTTAACAGTTGACATGCCATACATGACGACACAGGCGCCAAGCTCCCGATTGCAGTAAGAATCTTTGTTACCTTTTGATACTTAGAGGATGTCCTTTTATAAATTTATGATTGCTGTTTGGCTTTACAATTTCCGTAACTCCCAATGCTCTAACTTCATGGACGTACCTTTTATAAGAAACGTTTTTCCAAAAATTACCTTTTTAGACTTAATTTTATAAAAAACTACCATTCATAATAAATTGTTTTCAAAAATACTTCCAGTTAAAGATTTCCATTAAGTTTGACCTTTTTATTCTACCATTGATTTACACATGCTAATCATGTGACCTTCTTCAACGCTATTTTAAATTCCAATTGAAGAAATTTGTCCGACGAACCTGCAAACCAACTTTAGGAAAGTCTCGATAGTGGTCATGTGACAACTGACAACCCCGTGCAAGTCAATGGTTGAATAAACGATTAAGCTTACCGAGAACTGGTAGTATTTTGCAATGAATCTGTGGTAAAAGGTAGTTTTTTGATTTTTTTAAAAAGGTACTTCCTTCGTCCCACATAAATTTATGAATGAGTGGGGTATATTAGTTGGGTGATATATAATAAAATATTGGTGGGTCCATTGCCTAAATAGAAGTGTTGCAATTAATATGGGACAACCAAATATGGAAAGTCTTGCAACTAATATGAGAAGGAGGTAGTATATATTTTTTATTGAAAAAAGTTTAATCTAAAAGGTAGTTCCTCATGAATAGTCAATATTGCATCGATTTTCCTACTACCTTTGTGTCCTAAAATACAAGGACGGGGATGCAAAGCGGCAAAATTAAAATTTCAAAAACCGAGTATGACAAGGAAACTGTAAACATGTATAATTAAAACAATTAAAAGAATACATGACTAATAGAATAGGGATTTGGTCATTTGGGGATATAACCATTTCATATATTTCTATAATCAATTTTTTAGGTTAAAAATAACTTCCTCCGTTTCAAAATAGATGCCACATTGTTATTAAAACGGACTCCTAGGCAAAATTTCCTAAGTATGATTAATTAATTAGAAGTGGGAGAGTGGACATGTAATTAAAATTTTAATTAGAAACCACAACCCAACCCAATCCACCACCAGTCTCTCTCCTCCTTCCACCACGACTGACCCATTCTCCCTCCTCCATAGCCACCACCAACAGCTGCCAACACCTTAGTAACCACCGCCACAACCAAAGCCCACCAGTAAACCAACCGGAATCATCCTCCCTCGTCACCGACCACCATTAACACCATCTTATCTTCAACCCCAAACGAAAACCCAGATCCCCAACCACCATATTCATCGATTCGAAACACTAACTCAAAAAGAGAGAAAGAACACCACCACTCCTACACATCAGCACCACCTTCACATCACCACTCCTCCAAATCGAAACCACCATCTTCACATCAGCACCACCATCACATCACCACTCCTCCAAATCGAAACCACCATCTTCACATCAACATCACCTTCGGTCAAACTCAGATTGAAGAGAGTGAAAGAAACTCAGATTGTGGGTTTTATTAGGGTTTGATTCAGATGAAAATTTGAGGGTGTTTCGTTGGTGTTGGGTGGTGAATGGTTGTTGGGGGTTTCGATTTAGGGTTGTTGTGGGTTTTAATTTCGGGTTGTTGTGGTGCTTCGATGGTGAATGGTGGTGTTTCGATGGTGAATGGTGGTGTTTCGGGGGGCAATGGTGGTTTTTTGGGACTTTCGGTGGTGAATGGTGGTGGTTTTGTGGTAATGGTGGTGTTACAGTGGTGATTGGTGGTTTTTGGTGGGAATGGTACGGTGGTGTTTCGGTGGTGTTTGGTGGTGTTTGCTTATGGTGGTTAGGTGGGAGGTTGTAGGTGGTGGGTTGGTTGGAAATTGAGGAGAGAGGGGTCTGGGAAAAATTAGGAGAGAGAGAGAGGTGGGTGGTAAAAGTTTATTAGTAATAAGTAGCACAAAAGAAGATTAATTAAGCTATACTAAGTATAATTATAAGGGTAAAATGGTAAAAGTATAAGGCAAAAGTTACTAATTAAGGAAAAAAAACATTGTGACATCTATTTTGAAATACCCATATTTGTACAATCTGGCATCTACTTTGAAACGAAGGAAGTATAATTTTATATATTTTTGATGAAGTGGTTAAATAATAGTAGCATCCCAATGTATAAGTGCAAATAATGTTATTGCATAGAAGCTAAGCTATTAGGCTGATATTACTATAAAATAACGAGTGTGTTTTGGTCCCAAAACAAAACCCATTGAGCTTGCTATTCGAAATACAAACCCTGCACCATTCCCTTAACCATGTGTCATCACCTATTAAAAACAAAAAAGTGGGAAAATAGGTAAAAAAAAAAAAGAAGACCAAGCAGTCACGCTTCAATCATCAAGGTCCTTTTATTTTACTTAAAGTTGGCTTCTAAACTTTACGAATTTGCCAAAAGCTTAAGGTTTAAGTAAGATTATATAATTATAGAATCTTCATTATCTCTTTCCCAAGTAATAGGAATTTTCTCTTGTAGTTGTTCGGTAACGGTTTCAGTTGACGATTCATGTTAGCCGACCCCAAATCACTCTGGGAATAAGGCTTCGTTGTTTTTGTTGTTGTTGTTGTTGTTGTAGTTGTTGTGCGAGTTGGAGTAGCTATGCCAATCATGTACCCATGTTGTACACCGTACTAGATTATATCTAGGGATGTTCCAGGGGAATTTCCTAGGGGCGGGGAAAGAAAAACAACCCGCAGGCTACACAGGATTATAAATTTAGGGGTCGTTGGTACCCCATTAGGTAAGGGAAAAGGAATCAAGGAAGAGGTAAGACTTAAGAGGGGTAAGGAAACCAAAACCCTCTATTGGAAAATGTTGTTTCGTGAATCTTTTCCTTTTCTTCTCCCCGTCTTTTCTCCTTCCCTTCTCGTGTCGTGCCTCCACGCTTTCTCTAATTGCGAACGACAAACTTAGACGACCACTGGCATCTTCCGCCTTCGCAAGTTCGTGACCGCGGTGATTTCACCTCAGATCTTTCTCGTGGCTTTTTTGCATACTCAGATCTAGGTTTACTTCACGTTCGTGATGGTGAGGGCTGTTGCTTTGTGGCGGTGCGGTGGTAAGAGTTGTGAGGTTATGCTGTGGTGGCTGGCAGTGATGGCGTGCATTGGTGGCTGTGGCGGAGGTGGTGGTGGATTTGGGAGGTGTCGGTGGCTGGGGAAGTCTAGTGGTGGTTTCGGTGGTTGGGTATGGTGGATTCGGAACATTCTGGTGGTTTGGGGTGGTGAGATCTGGTGGTGGTTTCGGTGGCTGGGGTGTGTTGGATTCAGGAGGTTTTGGTGGCTAGGGTGGTGAAGTCTGGTAGTTTCAGTGGCTAGGGTGATGGGATTGGGTGAGGTCGCGTTGGTAGGGCGGTTGTGGTGTGGTGGAATGGTGTTGGGTGGTGGAGTGGTGGTCAATATGGGGGTCCTCGAAGAGAGAAAGGATAAGTGAAACCTTTAGGGTATGTAAGGAATGAGAGTAGATGAGTTGGGGTGTGGGGTAAAGGGAATGATTAAATAGACCTAACAAAATAGAAAGACTTGATTAAAATGACTTGATTAAAATTAATCAACACTCTAAATGGACCCAAAAATGGACTCTACTGGACTCAATGATGGACATCTTCACTCTTGGCTTGATTCTTCAAACCAACTTATCATAGAAACAAAAGAGGCGTTGGAATTGAGCTTGAATCCAAGTGTCTCAAAGACCAAGCAAATAGGCTCATTAACAAATGTTGACTTTGGACTTGTATCGGTATTACATCATGTCAACATAGAAATTTGAACCTTTTCTGAATTGGTGCATGGGTCCTTTGCGATTTTTCCAAGCTCAATAGTGTTGCTAGGCTATAAAATATGGATATTTCATTTGAGTAATAGTATTCGTACCAGTACCTACCTGCACCTGCCGGTACGACATGCATGCCTTACGGATTTTTGTAACTTGCTCTTGTATTTCTAATTTGTTTTTGGCTTTGCTTCAGTATTATCGGTGTATTTCATCTTACTACTTAGATATTTAAATTATACTTTATTTTTGTTTACGAAAATTTATTAGAAATTACCTTTTGTAACTTCTTATGAGAATCCACCTTTTATAAAGTTTTGGTGACAAAACCATATTTTTTGAAAAAACTTTTTTTCCTTCTATTATCCACCTCGCTGGATTCCTATTTACGTTATGCGTTTACCATCATCCTACACATGAGGTCATTAAACACCATTTTTATTTCCCTTTCTTCCATTTTCTTCCTCAGTTTTTCCTCAATTCTTCCTCGATCTGCATTATTAACTCTAAATTAACTCCACAACTTATCCCCTTCAATTAATTTGTTAGACTTTTTGGCCCTGTTCTTTTGGATGGACCAGACTAGACTGAACTAAACCAAAGCAAACTATCGGACTAGATTGAAAATAATGTAAATTAATCTACTCCAAAAGATTAAGGTCTTCCTACAACAATAGTTGCTTCATTTAATTCCTAAAATTGAATGCATGCATTTACTTTCCTAACCATTATTGTATTGCAACAGAATTACTCTTCCATGGTGATGATAATAGGAGACATAAGTGAGCCAAGCCCTTTCTCCGTACTTTCTTTTTCTAATTTTGCACAATGAAATATGAAAAATCCTCCTTTTGTGGAATGACCATGGTCAAAAGATATTCAAAGGAAGCAGACAAAGGATTTACGAGACCCATTAATTTGAGTGAGAGAGAACTATGGAGTTAAAGGAGATCGAGGAATAATTGAGAGGAAAGGGGAAGAAAATGGTGTTTAATACATAGCGCATGATGGTCAATGCCGGAAATTTGAGTTCAATGTCACCAATCCACCAAATCTGCAAGGGTTGGCTAAATCTTAAAGTGTCATCAAAGTTTTTCTATTTCAGTATAATTCATCTCTTTTGAACAACTAATACTTCCTCCGCTTCAAAAAAATAGCTACACTTCTTTTTTTGCGGACTACTAGACACTTTTTGTTTGTGTGAGAAATTGTGGGGTAAGATATGTGGTAGGAGAGAGAGATAGAGAGAAAAAGTTACCAAAAAGAGGAAAAAGGAGAAGTGTAGTCATTAATTTGAAACTTCTTTAAATGGAAAGTGTAGCTATTTTTTTGAAACGGAGGAAGTAGATTCTTTAATAAGCAATTTTGCATATATTTCAATACGATAGTCATCAAATAAGAACATTAAGCATTGAATCTCACATATCGTAGCAAGAATTACTCACTATTTTGATGGAGGTAAAACAAACTCTTAATCTATGAAGCACAGGTATGCCATAGGAGAAGCGAATCGCGTCCACGAGTCGGGTACGATTCGGGTACGAGTCGGGTACGAGTCGGGTACGATTCGGGTACACCTCGGGTGCGCTTTGCGTCCCCAAGTCGTTTCCCAAAAGTGGGTACGCCTGGAAATGTTGGTGGGCTTTGATGGGGAATCTGGTACGTTTTGCTCCAAATGGACCATACCCAGTCAATTTAAGAGTCTTTATTTCACAAACGACAAGTACGGCACGATAAACCACCTTTCCACTCTTCCAGCATCATCTCCTCTCGTCATTGCCGTCGGCGACGGCCATTATTTCGGACGAAGTTAGAGTGCAATGCGAAGTCGCTGTAGAGCTAAGCGCTTCACCACTGTGAGTCGTTCTTTCTCCAAAGAAGTCAAAGCGAAGGTTGAGCGAAGTCAGCAATTTCTTTCTCTCGTTTCCTCTGAGCTTGGATTCAATTCAGTTTTCTTTCATTGTTTGCCTTTCTCTCTCTCTCTAAGTCTCTTTCACCGTGAGTTTTTTCTTTTTTTAATGATATATGATAATGAGTAATTGAGTAAGGGAGATTGGAGACTGAAAACATTCGATTAAGTTTTGTTTTTCTTTTGTAATTATTTTTGACGAATCCATGCCGTACCCGTACCCGTACCCAAGAAATTTTCATTTGCTGTTTTCCATCCCCGTACCCGTTCCCGTATCCGTATCCGTGCAACTTAGCTCTTGATTAGGGCTTCAATGTCTACTAAGATTCACTTTTGTCGTATATTTTAGACTTTAGTCACTTATTGATAATAAACCCAACCCTAACAAAAAAGAATCAAATGTCACGCAGGTTGGGGATTTGGAATCAATTATAACATCAAGCCATATTAGGTTTCAACCTTCCCATGGAGTAGAAAATTGCTAAAGCATAATCGAAGTAAATAAATAAACGAGAAGAACAATTGAAGAACTTAATTAAAAGAACAATCTTCAAGAACATAGGAATCTTACGAGAATTTCTCTTGAAAGCTTCCTCCATAACTCTAAAAGTGAATAATGATGCTAATGTTGAAAGTCTGCTGAAGTAAAACGTCTAAGGGACTTTGTATAGTTTCCTAAATTACAAGAACCGACTTTGCGAAGTCGTAAAATAAGTTATAACTATGCAGCTCAACACGTACGTGCTGACATATGGGTTCTATACTCCAAAAATTGTCACGAGCACTAAGCTGATGAAATAAGGCAACACTTATGTGTTGATATGAACACGGATGTGTTGGCTTGGAAAACTTAATCCAACAACTTTTGGTCTGGGGCACGAGAGCCAACGCAAAAGTGTTGACCTGACTTTATCAGTCCAACCGCCAACGGTCGTGTTGATGGTGAATGGCTGTGCCAAATCTTGCAGCTCGTTTCCACATGATTTTCCTTGCTCAGGGTCTACTAATCATATAATGAGGAAGTCATTAGGCTCAGCGAGTAATATGGGATGTCTAATTATCCTGAAATTCATTAAAAACAAGAAAAATATCTGTGAACCAACTCGGAAGTTGGAACTCAATCAAACAATGAGAATTAAAAACTAAGTCTAAGCGCAATAAAATTATATTAAAATGATGCTAAAAAACGCATCTAAAAGCCGAACAATATCTACATAGCTTAAGTATTTGATGTGTGTTTAATCAAGTTTGACGTAGTGTCAAAATTTTCTGTTCTGTTGTATCTTCATGTATATTTCATTTGCTTCCTGGTGCCTATTGCAGTAAATATATGTTTTTAACTGTTCTGCAGGAATGTTCCAACACATGGACCTGTTGCTTCTGTTGGGGGAAACCCGTTTGCGTAGTTAATGATAAAAGGCGGTACAAGATCTTTGATCTCCTTGTTTGTCTAGATCATATTGTCCTTGAAGGTTGACTTGAGGTCGGGCACTTTCAATCCATCGGGCAGATTGCTTGCTCGAACGCCGTGCAACTTATGAGCCTAGAAGTTGTAACATCGTGTCCATTCAGCTGCAGCCTGCAGGGATTCAGTATGCAAAAGGATGTTTCATTTTCGATATCATACTGCATGGGTTTGACATGCAAAGGATAGATTATATTTGTACGTCAAGTATAGGGGTCCAGTATGAGCCGATAAACTAGAGTTATTCTAGCTTGAGCAGAGCTCTTGGTGTCGCGCCTTAAGAATGTAACAACATTGGCGAGGAGAGCTTTTTGCTATTTTGAAGCGTGGTGTAGCTTAAATCCTGTTTATTGGAGTCCGTAAGGCACTAGACGTGGGGTGGTGGTTTATTCAGATAAGTAATAGGAATAGTGTCACATGCCCTTTCCCCTGTATATATTATTTGTAAATGGCCGAGACACCATCGTTGTTTCTAGATTAAGGTGCAGAAAAGCCGTTAATTATCTTTATCTTATGTAACTTTGTGATTTAAGTTCTTTCTCATGTAGCTGGGTCATATTGTTGTACTACGTAGCCAAGTTACTTCGTGAAATTTTCTTCATGAACAACATTTGGGTACACTGTTGTATTGACTAAATTTTCTCTTCAAGTTCCAAATTTGAATACAGAAGTTTATTATTTATAATCTGAAGTACATACTTTACGCTTTGGTTGGAAGTTTATTGTGGGCTGATACAATGTACTATATTCATTTTTCATAAAGGCCTGAAACTGATATGATAAATCGTTGATTTTTTTTTTCCAATCAATGGTCAATCGAACAATAATTCCAATTCATATGCTATTTGAAAAATAATATCTACTCTATAATTCAAAAAATCACAAGTAACTTAACCATTACCTCTAATTTAGTTGGCAAACTAAAAACTAAAATAGTTCACATTTTTTAGGCGTTTAAAACTCCATCAAATTAAACAATAGAATGAATTGAGAAGCATAAATGTTAGCACATAAAATAAAAATTCTTTGCCTCTCATGAATTTCCGAAACTTCCAAAATATAGTATCATAAATAATTTAAGGAAATTCTAAAGGTGCTACGCCGCGATAGTTAATAATAATCACCGGAAGGCAAAGGATTCTAACTTAATAAATAGTAAATGACGTTTAAATAATTAAACTAACAAGAATCTAAAAAATTATTACAGACTGAAATAAAATTCTAAAGTCAAATGAATAACAGCGGAAGTCTTATTAAACCTACGAAAGCATAACTAAATCCGTCGCACTCTTTAACTCAACCTTGCTAACCACCTTCAAGTCCTTGCACATTGAACACTATAGTATCAACCAAAATGCAGAGTAAGATTTCATACTGTAATAATACAAAACTATTTAATATGCAGGTGAGATATATAGGAATACCTTACAAATTCATTTCAAAGTTGACATATCAAATATATAAAACAAAACTAACTTTTGAACTATCTCAACTTTCAACTTTTCTTTATTTCGAAACAATTCAACAAATACCTTGAAAATGTAACTGTTTCGAAACTTGTGTGTAGGAAGTATTAAAGTCCAATGAGCTAGCTAGGCTCACGAGACAAGGTAAACACCAAATCCCCTATTCTGCATACCATTAACTTGCTAACGAACCAAGAAGGAAGACAATTGACAAGTGTATTGATCAACATACACCCAACTACTAAATAAATGGTTTAGACACTGTTGATCCGACCTACTTCCAAACTCGATGAATACCGCTTACCGGCAAACCCACAAAATATTCTTATAAAACATGATAGATCATAATTGAGTAAACATACATATTTTCTAGTTAAACTCGATACTGTAACAATGAGGAACTTCCTCCTTTTAATCTCAACTTACCATATGAAGAACTTCCTCCTTTCCAAAGTAAATTTCACAAACTCTTTCAATAGAAATATCGTCAAAACGATAATCTCAATATATATACAATTTAAAACCTTTTTAAATCTCAACATCAACTTCAAATCAATATAACCCATTTTCCAAAGTAATCTGTACAAGTCCTACTAAGAAATCTTACCTTTTTAGCAACCAGAATCAACCAATCTCAAGTCAATAAAGGTTATTCTATGAACCCACAATCTACAATATACTATAGTATAATATAAATCACTTGAATATACTTCACATAATTCATATGTAAATAACCTAACCTAGTTAATGAGCTTGGACTAATTTTGCAAACGCCTCAACGTCAATAGAACACAGAAGTCAACAAAAGTCAAATAGGTCAAGTTTGGTCAACAAAAGTCAAACTAATTTTGACTCTAAAACCATCCATATTTTTTCATGCCAACTAACTCCTTCTCCTTCACCCTATATTAACAATAATGTCATACAACCATAACAACAGCAAAACAACAACAACAACAACAACGACAACGACAACGACAACGACTACAACAACAACAACAAAAACCTGAAACAACAACAACTACTACAACAACAACTACAACAACAGTCTTAAACAACAACAATAATTAACCTGACGACTACTACTATGACATTAATAACAACGCGACCTACGACCTTCACTAACTACTACTAGACCAACAAACTACAGCCCCAAACACAAACTAGAATTACGGACTCATTATAATCACAATAATCTGACAAATAATTTGAACCAAGAAACTAACCGCCTATTTACATAACAGAAATAATAATAATTTATGAAAGTAACAATTTTGCAACCCAAACTCGAAAATAGGTATAACTAAATCAAACTAAACATCAAGCAATAGCCGAATTCCACATGACAAAAATATTCCTAAATCGATTTTCTCAAGCATCCTAATTTACAAAACCTCCGATTCGAAATCTAAACAAAAAACTAAAATTAAAATGTGGGAATAAATCTTACTCCCTCCGTTCCAAAATGTTATACCCATTTGAAATATGGGGGAAATCCAAGGCAAATAGAATCATAGGAGAATCTTATGTTTATTTTAATAATTTTCATGTACTTTTTTTTGTCCTTATTAGGAAAAGTAAGAGAGAGAGATTCAAATGTGGGGACCATTAAAGTACAAATGAGTAAAAGGTAGGTAAATGTTTAGATATTGAAGGGTAAAATGGGGAGAAAAAATGTATATAAATAGAAAAGATTCTATATGGGTATATCTTTTTGAAACGACCTAAAACGGAAAATGGGTATAACATTTTGGAACAGAGGGAGTACTTGATAAGTTAAAGTAATTGAAATGTAGAAGAGTGTAAAAAGACCCGAAGTTTGCCTCCTTTGACCTGAAAACCACAAGCCACAAACCCCCCCTTTTTTTCCTCTTCGAAATTGCATAGAAAAACAAAAACTACGAGGAGATGATAATGATGAATGATGGATGAATTAGGATGGATGAATTTGGGATTTTATAGGAGAGGAAATAAAGATGGTGATGGAGCAGCAAGAAGATGAAGGTACTGAGTGCTTTGTTGCGTGAAGAGGTAGTTTGTTTTTATTTGCTTTTCAATTTCATTTTTTTGTTCCTCCTCCTTTATTTAAAGTTTAGTTTAACTAATTATAATGGGTATCTAACCTAAACAAACTAGGAATAGGTTTTGACTATTTAGAAGATAAAGTCAAAGTATGGAAGAAAAATAATTTATTAATAAAAGACTAATTTAAATTATTTTCATAAAAGGATTTAATATAATCATTTAGTAACAATATATAAAAATACGGAGTGTTACAATATACCCCCTTAAAATAATTTTCGTCTCGAAACTTTAATTATATATCACACAATCAAACATTTAAACTTAGACTCTTATTTTTCAAAATAGCTCATTAACTCCATAGGTTAAACAAGTACTAGACACTTGAAATATAAAACTTCAAATTGCATCCTACCGTCATACTATAACAAGTAGGGAATTAAACACATTACAAAATTAACAACTAAAGTTGTATTATAATAACTTTCAACAGTAAAGGCGCGAAATAAGTACGCATTAGCAACAGCAGCAGCCTGCGCCACATCAAGTTTCTGCATAGCTTCAATCAAGGCTTGGTTGGATTGAGCCATCTCGCTCATCATATGACTCGAACCTGAGCTTCTAGCACGTACGCCTCGATGTATCGTTCTAAAGTCGAAAGATGAACAAAGATGAACCAATGTTGATTCACCCTTACTAATCAATAATTAACAATTAACAAAACACACTCAAATAGTTCACATTTATTATATGTTTAAAACTCCATCAAATCAAACAAAGAATGAAAAGAGAAGCATAAACTTTAGCACATAAAATAAAAATTACATGCCTCCCAAAGTCTCATCCTCTCGGCGGCTTTTCAGTTTTTAACAAATTTAGTAACCTACTCTTATTTAAGGTCGTTTTAGGAGTTTTAATAACCTAAGGCTCTTATACCAACTGTAACACCCATGAATTTCCGCTACTTCTAAAATATAATATAATAATTAATTTAAGGAAATTTCAAAGGTGTTTCGCCGAGATAATTAATAATAACCGCCGCAAGGCAAAAGATTCTAATTTAAAAAATAGTAAATGATGTTTAAATAATTAAACTAATGAGAATCTAAATAATGATTATAGACTAAAATAAAATTCTAAAGTCAAATGAATAGAAGCGGAAGTCTTATTAAATCTACTAAAGCATAACTAAATCCATCCTACTCTTTAACCCAATATTGAGATAACCACCTGCAATTCCCTACACATTGAACACTATAGTATCAGCCAAAGGGTAAGCAAGATTTCATACTGTAATAAAACAAAACTATCTAATGGACATGTAAGATATAGAGGAATATCTTATCAATTCATCTCAAAGCTGACATATCAAATATATAAAACAAAACTAAGTTTTGAACAATCTCAACTTTCAACGTTTCTTTATTTCGAAACAATTCCGCAAATACCTTGAAAATGTAACTGTATCGAAACCAATGTGTAGGAAGAATTAAAGTCCAATGAGCTAGCTAGGCTTACGAGACAAGGTAAACACCAAAGCCCCTAGTATGCATAACACTAACTTGATAACCAACTAAGAAGGAAGACAATTGGCAAGTGTATTGATCAACATACACCCACTACTATATAAATGGTTCAGACACTGTTGACCCGACCTACTTCCAAAATCGAGGAATACTGCTTACAGGCAAACCCACAAAATATTCTTATAAAACATGATAAATCATAATTGAGTAAACATAGAAATTTTCTAGTTAAACTCGAAACCTGTAACAATGAGGAACTTCCTCCTATGTAGTGTAAATTTCACAAACTCTTTCAATAGAAATATCGTCAAAACGATTTTAATCTCAATATATGAACAGTGTAAACCTTTTTAAATCTCAATATATAAACAAGTTAAACCCTTGTAAAATCTCAATATCAACTTCAAATCAATATAACCCGTTTTCCATAGTAATTTGTCAAAGTCTTAGTAAGAAATCTTACTTTTTCAGCAACCACAATCATCCAATCTCAAGTCAATAACGTTCTTCTACGAACCCACAATCTACGATATAATATAGTATAATGTAGGTCACTTGACTATACTTCACATAATTCATATATAAATAACCTAACCTAATTAATGAGCTTTGCCTAATTTTGAAAACGACACTCAACGTAAATAGAACACAAAAGTCAACAAAAGTCAAATTGGTAAAGTTTGGTAAGCAAAAGTCAAAATGATTTTGTCTCTAAAACCATCCATATTGTTTTTCCGCCAACTAACTCCTTCACCCTATATTAAATATAAAAAACGCCATACAACCATAACAACAACAACACAACAACAACAACGACGACAACCTTAAACAACAACAACTAGAACTACAACAATAACAACCTTAAACAACAACAATAATTAACATGATGACTATTACTACGACATTAATAACAAGGCAGCCTACGACCTTCACTAACAACTACAATACCAACAAACTACAACCCCAAACACAAACTAGAAAAACTGACTCATTATAATCACAACAATAATCTATGACTAATAATTTAAACCAAGAAACTAACCATCTATCTACATAACAAATAAATTTTGAATGTAATAATTTTGCCACCCAAACTCCAAAATAGGTATAACTAAATCAACCTAACCATCAAGCAATAGCCAAATTTCACATGACAAAAAATTTCCCTAAATCAATTTTCTCAAGCACCCTAATTTACAAAACCTCCAATTTGAAATCTAAGCAAAAAACTAAAATTAAAATATCAGAATAAATCTTGCTTGATAAATTAAAGTAATTGAAATGTAGAAGAGTGTAAAAAGACCCGAAGTTCACCTCTTTTGACCGAATACTGCAAGCCATAAATCCTCCCTTTTTATTCCTCTTCGAAATTGCCTAAGAAAAACAAAAACGAAGAGGAGATGATAATGATGAATGATGGATGAATTAGGATGGATGAATTTAAAATTTTAAAGGAGAGGAAATAAAGGATGGTGATGGAGCAGCAAGAAGATGAAGGTGCCGAGTGCTTTGTTGCATGAAGATGTAGTTTGTTTTTATTTGTTTTTCAATATCTCTTTTTTTGTTCCTCCTCCATTTTTTTAATGGGAATGTTAGGTAAATTAGCATAAATCATTTTCTTCCAAAGAAATCAAGCTTTGAACTCTTTTTTCTTTGTTCCTCCTCCCTTATTCATAGTTTAGTTTAACTAAATCTAATGGGCATTTAACCTAAACAAACTAGAAATAATGTTTTGAGTACTTATAAGACAAAGTCAAAGTATGGAATTTTTTTTTAATACAAGACTAATTTAATTATTTTGATAAAATAATTTAATATAATCATTTCTAACAATGTATAAAAATACGGAGTGTTACAATCTACCCCCTTAAAATAAATTTCGTCTCGAAACTTTAAGTATATATCACACAATTAAACATTTAAACTTAGACTCATGTTCTTAAAATAGCTCATTAACTCTATAGGTTAAACAAGTACTAGACACTTGAAATTTAAAACTTCAACTTGCATCATACCATCATACTATAACTAGTAGAGACTTTGAACGCATTACAAAAGTAACAACCAAAGTTGTATTATAATAACTTTCAACACTAAAGCGCGAAACAAAAATTAGCAAGAGCAGCAACTTGGGCCATAGCAAGTTTCTCCATAGCTTCTTTTAAGCTTGGATTGAGCCATCTCGCGCATCATACGACTCGAACCTGAGCTTCTAGCACGTACGCGTCAATGCATCGCTCTAAAGTCGCAAGATAAACAAAGATGAACCAATGTTGATTCACCCTTACTAATCAGTAATTAACAATTAACAAAATAAACTAAAATAGTTCATATTTCTTATAGGTTTAAAACCCCATAAAATCAAATATTAGAATGAAAAAAAAGAAGCATAAACGTTAGCACATAAAATAAAAATTCCTTGCCTCCCAAAATTTCATCCTCGCAGCGACTTTTCATATTTTAGCGAGTTTATTGACCTACTCTTATGTAAGGTCGTTTTAGGAGTTTTAATAACCTAAGGCTCTGGTGCCAATTGTAAAATCCCAGAATTTCCGCCACTTTCAAAATATAATACTTCCTCCGTTTCGCCATACTCGCAACGTTTCTTGTTTGAACACTATCCAATGCAATACTTAGAGCCTTCATATCTCGATTTTTTTTTTTGCTAAGTAATAAAGATATATTGAAAACCAAACCAAACCAAATACAACCTAAACTAGCTAAGCAGAGGCAAACCAACTAGGTTGGACTCCCCCTAAACACCATAGCTAGCTCAACAAACACACTCAAGCTAATTACAAAAAAGAACACCAATAGTCAACTCCCTAAGCCAATCTCTCTCCCTTCTTGAATTATTGATAAGTAAAAATTATATAAATTTGATATCATGATAGTATGCATTAGTACGAATCAAATAAGACCCCACTTGACTATATTTTTTCTTATACACTTGTGAAAAAATATATCAAAAGATTGGTAGATGAATAGTGATTACTATGCTAATGTTGCGAGTATTGTGAAACGGAGGTAGTATATAATTTAAGGAAATTTCAAAGGTGCTACATCGCGATAATTAATAATAATTACTGCTAGGCAAGAGATTCTAACTTAAAAAGATACTCTTTAACCCAACCTTGAGCTAAGCACCTTCGAGTCTCTAGACATTGAACACTATAGTATCAACGAAAAGGCTGAGCAAGATTTCATATTAATAAAACAAAACTATCCAATGTGCAGGTAAGCTATATAGGAATATCTTACAAATTTATTTCAAAGATAACATATCAAATATATAAAACAAAACTAACTTTTGAACTATCTCAACTTTCAACTTTTCTTTATTTAGAAACAATTCACCAAATACCTTGAAAATATAACTGTATCGAAACCAGTGTGTAGGAAGAATTAAAGTCCAATGAGCTAGCTAGGCTTACGAGACAAGGTAAACACCAAAGTCCCTAGTATGCATAACACTAACTTGATAACCAACTAAGAAGGAAGACAATTGGCAAGTGTATTGATCAACATACACCCAACTACTATATAAATGGTTCAGACACTGTTGACCCAACCTACTTCCAAACTCGAGGAATAATACTTACCGACAAACCCATAAAATATTCTTATAAAATATGATAAATCATAATTGAGTAAACATAGAAATTGTCTAGTTAAACTCGAAACCCGTAACAATGAGGAACTTCCTCCTTTGCAATGTAAATTTCACAAACTCTTTCAATAGAAATATCGTTAAAACGATTTTAATCTCAATATATGAACAGCGTAAAACCTTTTTAAATCTCAATATATAAACAAGTTAAACCCTTGTAAAATCTCAATATCAACTTCAAATCAATATAACCCGTTTTCGATAGTAATTTGTCAAAGTCTTACTATGAAATCTTACTTTTTCAGCAACCACAATTATCCAATCTCAAGTCAATAACGTTCTTCTACGAACCCACAATCTACGATATAATATAGTATAATGTAAGTCAATTGACTATACTTCACATAATTCATATGTAAATAATCTAACCTAATTAAGGAGTTTTACCTAATTTTTGAAAACGACACTCAACCTATATAGAACACAAAAGTCAGCAAAAATCAAAATTATTTTGTCTTTAAAACCATCCATATTGTTTTTCCGCCAACTAACTCCTTCTCCTTCACCCTATGCTAAATAAAAAAGGCCATACAACCATAACAATAACCACACATAACAACAACATCAACAACAACAACGACAACCTTAAACAACAACAACTAGAAGTACAACAACAACAACCTTAAACAACAACAATAATTAACATGACGACTACTACGACGACATTAATAACAAGGGATCCTACGACCTTCACTAGCAACTACAATACCAACAAACTACAACCCAAAACACAAACTAGAAAAACTGACTCATTATAATCACAACAATCTATGACTAATAATTTGAACCAAGAAACTAACCATCTATCTACATAACAAATAAATTCTAAATGTAATAATTTTGCAACCCAAACTCCAAAATAGCTATAACTAAATCAACCTAAACACCAAGCAATAGCCAAATTTCACATGATAAAAAATTTCCCTAAATCAATTTTCTCAAGCACCCTAATTTACAAAACCTCCAATTTGAAATCTAAGCCAAAAACTGAAATTAAAATATCAGAATAAATCTTTCTTGATAAATTAAAGTAATTGGAATGTAGAAGAGTGTAAAAAGACCCGAAGTTCACCTCCTTTGACCCGAATACCGCAAGCCACAAACCCTCCCTTTTTTTCGTCTTCGAAATTGCCTAAGAAAAACAAAAACTAAGAGAAGACGATAATGATGAATGATGGATGATGATGGATGAATTAGGATGGATGAATTTGAGGTTTTAAAGGAGAGGAAATAAAGGATGGTGATGGAGCAGCAAGAAGATGAAGGTGCCGAGTGCTTTGTTGCATGAAGAGGTAGTTTTTTTTTATTTGCTTTTCAATTTCTCTCTTTTTTTGTTCCTCCTACATTTTTTATGGGAATGTTAGGCCAATTATCATAAATCATTTTCTGCCAAAGAAATCAAGCTTTGAACTCTTTTTTCTTTGTTCCTCCTCCCTTATTCATAATTTAGTTTAACTAAATCTAATGGGCATTTAACCTAAACAAACTAGAAATAATGTTTTGACTACTTATAAGACAAAGTCAAAGTATGGATTTTTTTTAATACAAGACTAATTTAATTCTTTTTATATAAATATAATCATTTACTAACAATATATAAAAAACGGAGGGTTACAATCTACCCCCTTAAAATAAATTTCATCCCGAAACTTTAAGTATATATCACACAATCAAACATTTAAACTTAGACTCTTGTTTTTAAAATAGCTCATTAATTCTATAGGTTAAACAAGTACTAGACACTTGAAATTTAAAACTTCAACTTGTATCATACCATCATACTATAACTAGTAGAGAATTGAACACATTACAAAATTAACAACCGAAGTTGTATTATAATAACTTTCAACACTAAAGGCGCGAGACAAGTACGCATTAGCAAGAGCAACAACCTGACCACAACAAGTTTCTCCATAGCTTCAATCAAGGCTTGGTTGGATTGAGCCATCTCGCACATCATATGACTCGAACCTGAGCTTCTAGCACGCACGCGTCGATGCATCGCTCTACATTCGCAAGATGAACAAAGATGAACCAATGTTGATTCACCCTTACTAATCTATAATTAACAATTAACAAAATAAACTCAAATAGTTCATATTTATTATACGTTTAAAACCCCATAAAATCAAACAATAGAATGAAAAAGAAGCATAAAAGTTAGCACATAAAATAAAAGGGATATTTCTTGAGGTACCCCCAGGTTAGGGCTAATTCCTCGGGTACCCTCCTCGTTTTTGAGCTAGCTAAGATGCCACCAGAGTCAATGTTCGAGGCTTAAATGCCCTTATTACTAACGCCGTTAAATTTTATGTTAATTTTCTCAATTTTATTTCAATTTTCATTTAAAAAAAGGAAAAGAAAAAGAAAATTAAAACAAAAATTAAAACCCCCAAACCTTCCCACTCTCTCTCTTCCCCCCCCCACTCTCTCTTATCCCCCCTCCCTAAACCCACGACTCACCCCCCAACCCCAACCTCATCCCAGCCACTCACCCTCACCCTCTGTCCACCACTTCCCCCCCCCTGCCACCCTTCCCCCTTCCCTAAAACCGCCGCACCACCCTTTCCCCTTTCCCTATAACCGTCGTACCACCCAAACCATCACCACCACCCCTCCCCTCTCTCTCCTCTCCCTCCCCTCCCACTGCCTAAAATAAAGCCCCCAATCATTTGTTGCTTAGTAGCACCTTCACCACCAGGTTTATCCATAACAATCAACCAATGCTCATAATCACAACCTTGAAAAAGAGGGGCAATTTCAGAAGGAGGGCGGTCGCTAAAGTTAGAACCAGAAGAGTTGTTGTTGTTGTTGTTAAGGGGTGAGTAAGGTCCGGAGCGGTTGACTCGGCGGCGGATAGAGGTGAAACGAGTTGCAGCGACACTGACTCAATTGGATGATTGATGGTTGCGAACGAGTTGGGCAAACAAAACAAGGGATTGGTGGAGGACGGATGATTGATGGGGTGCAAATGGACTTCTCAATTGGATGTTGGTGGTTGCGAAAAATCAAGGGCCTTGGGTGGGTCGATTTGGCCGGTGGTGGTTGATGTTGGTGGGTTGGGGGTTTTGGGGTAGGTTGGGGTGATCGATCTGGGTGGGTTAGGGTTTTTTGGGTGGTTGGTTGTGGTGGCCGAATAGGGGAGGGGTGGGGGAAGAGAGAGAGGGAGGGGTGGTGGGAGGAGAGAGAGTGGCAGGGGTGGGGTGGGTTTTTTTCATTTTTTTTTAATGTTTTTTAAAATTAAAACTAAAATGTAATTGAGAAAACTTAATGGAACCCTAACGTCTGTTGGCATTAATGGCATTTAAGCCACGGACATTTACTCTGGTGGCATCTCAGTTAGCTCGAACACGAGGAGGGTACCCAAGGAATTAGCCCTAACCTCGGGGTACCTCAGAAAATATCCCAATAAGAATTCCTTGCCTCCCAAAATCTCATCCTCGCAGCGACTTTTCAGTTTTTAACAAATTTATTGACCTACTCTTATGTAAGGTCGTTTTAGGAGTTTTAATAACCTAAGGCTCTTATGCCAATTGTAAAATCCCAGAATTTCCACAACTTTCAAATTATAATACTTCCTCCGTTTTGCCATACTCGCAACGTTTCTTGTTTGCACACTAACTAATGCAATACTTTGAACCTTCATATCTCGAATTATTGATAAGTACAAATTATATAAAGTTGATATCATGATAGTATGCATTAGTACGAATCAAATAAGACCCTAGTTGACTATATTTTTTCTTATACACTTGTGAAAAAATATAACAAAAGATTGGTAGATGAATATTGATTACTATGCTAATGTTGCGAGTATTGCGAAACGGAGGAAGTATAGTAAATAATTTAAGGAAATTCCAATGGTGCTACACCGCGATAATTATTAATAATTACCGCTAGGCAAAATATTTTAACTTAAAAAATACTCTTTAACCCAACCTTGAGCTAAGCACCTTCAAGTCTCTACGCATTGAACACTGTAATATCAACCAAAAGGCTGAGCAAAAGTGTATTTTATGTGGTTTGAGTGTGAGAAAAAGAAAAGAGAGGTGGAAAGGTTTTATGTGGTCCAGTTTCCTTTGGAATATGACTGAAAACCACAGATGTGTGATACCTGTAACATAATGGGCCATGAGACAAGCAAATGTAGATGGAGAGAAGGGGGAAAAGGGCAGGGGAAGAAGAAATGGGTCCTTAAGCTCCAGCGGCAGCAGCAACATGTGATCTCTAGTCCACAGGTCCCAACTGATCCTCTTGAGCAGCATGAACCACAGTTGGATAGGACCAATGGGAAACAAACTTCACCTGATACTGAACCAGACCCAGAGAGCTTAGTTAAGGGTTTTATCACAGTCAGAAGGAAGGTTAGGAAGAGTTCTCACTGAGACTCTGGTTACATGTAATGCTTTTTAGGGGTTGCAGGATGGTCAGGAGACTCAAGTACAGGGGCAAGGGAGTGGTGGTGCACATATTTCCACCCCAATTGATGGACAATGTGGTAGCCTGAAATGTTAGGAGACTAAATAGTCCTCTAAAGCAGAAGGAAGTCATGTCCTTTTTGCTTAAAAGTAGGTATGGTTTGGTAGGTTTACTGGAGAAAGTTTTGCTAAGGTATATACCAATATATTCCAGGGTTGGTGTGTTGCTTCCAATATTCACATGCATAAGGGGGGGGGGGAGGATTATCCTCCTCTGGTTGGACTCTCATTTTCAGGTAGATGTGAGATTTACCTCTCCTCAGTGATTCATATGGCTATTAGGAGCATCACTTTCAAGTATGATTTTGAGTGCACCTTTGTATATGCATTCAATGGAGCTAACGAAAGAAGACAAATATGGGAGGAGATTAGAGCTATTAATTTATAAGTACAGGGAGCTGGGATGTTACTGGTGACTTTAATTGCCCTTTGCACAAAGAAGATAGAATTGGTTCTGAGGTTCTTTTTGCTGATATTGACGACTCCAGAAAGTGTGTTGATGATAGTGATTTAACTGATCTCAGCTCTATTTGTCGTAAATATACTTGGAGTAATAGTCATGGTGGGGATACTAGAGTCATGTCCAGGATAGATAGGTGCATGGTTAATGCTGAATGGATGGATATGGTGCCTCACTCAGTGGTTAATTATCCTCCAACTCTTTGCTCAGATCATAGTCCTGGCCTCATTTCCTTTGACCAGGAAGTGGTAGAGATAAGGAAATCCTTTATTTTCTATGACATGTGGTGCAAGGACAAAGGCTTTACAGATGTGGTTAAGGAGGCTTGGAAGTTGCAAGTGAATGGGACTCCTATGTACAAAGTGGTGTAGAAATTGAAAAATTTGAAGCTGAAGCTCAAACAGCTTAATAAGCTGCACTACAGTCATACTAAGGAAAGGTACCACTCAGCTAAGCAGAGGTTACAGGAGGCTAAGCTAGAGGTGCATAATCAGCCCACAGATGCTAATCTCATCAAGCAAGAACTTGAGGCAACAGATCACTTCAAGAAAATGAAGGAGGCCTATAATAGCTTTGTGTACCAAAGGGAAAAGTAAGGTGGCTTAAAGAATGGGACTCCAACACCAGCTACTTTCACAGAAGTATCAAGAGGAGAAGGTTCCAGCAAAGGGTTTTGGAAATTGAGGAAAAAAGCATGGGAAGGTCCATTCCACTCCAGATGGCATCAACAGGGCCTTTGAAGAGTTTTACATTGATCGTTTGGGCACTGCCAATGACAACAGGAGAGGTATTCAGAATGAGGTGGTTCAGCTGGGGGCTCTAGTTTCAGAGCAACAAGTAGATTATCTTACTATGTAATTCTCAGAGAAGGAGATTAAAGAGGCCTTCTTTTCTATTCCAGGGTCCAAAGCTCCTGGCCCAGATGGGCGCAATAGTACATTCTTTAAGGTGGCTTGTTCTACAATAGGGGGAGAAATTTGCACAGCGATCAAAGAATTCTTTCAACATGGGAAGTTGCTCAAACAGATCAACAACACAAAGCTTACCCTTATCCCAAAGGTTCAATATCCTAAAAATGTGGGTGAGTTTAGACCTATTGCCTGCTGTAATACTATGTACAAGGGTATCACTAAACTGATTTGTGCTAGGCTCAAAAATGTGTTGCCACACATTATTGCTCCTAACCAAGCAGGGTTTATTCAACGAAGGCAAATTTTCCACAATATAACTATAATGCAAGATTTGGTTGGAGTCTATAACAGGAAATCCACCCCTCCTTGTTGTATTCTCAAGGTAGATATCAGGAAATCCTATGACTCTGTTGATTAGGATTTCTTGCAAGAAATGATGGTGGCACTAAGGTTCCCCAGGAAGTTCATTGGCTGGGTAATGGCTTGTGTTACTTCTGCATCCTTCTCATTGTGTATAAATGGTTCAACCTATGGATATTTCCAGGGTAAGAGAGGCCTCAGGCAAGGAGACCCCATGTCCCCTCTATTGTTTGTGATTTGTATGGAGTATCTGTCCTGACTGCTTACTTATGTAGGGAGGCAAAAGGGGCATCAATTTCACCACAGATGCAAATCTCTTGCTCTAAATCATCTGGTGTTTGCTGATGACCTTATTATCTTTTGCAAGGGAGAGTATGACTCAGTTATGTGAAACCTGATATCTTTGGCTACTTTTTCTGCTACCTCAGGCCTTAGTGCTAATGCTAATAAGTCAGCTATTTATACCTGCAACATGGATGACAAGGTCAAACAGCAAGTCCTGCAAGATACTAAGTATAAGGAGGAGTCTCTGCCTTTCTCATAGTTAGGTGTTAAAATTGATGCTAAGAAGCTAAGTAAGGATGATTGTCAGTTCCTCATTGATAAAATTGCTACAAAGCTGAGAACATGGGTGTTAGAACACTGTCTTATGTAGGAAGGGCTCAATTAGTCAACTCAGTACTCCTAAATCTTCACATATACTGGGCCTCTATTTTTGTGATCCCTAAAAGAGTAATTAATGGTGCTATTGCTTCTTGTAGGAATTACCTGTGGGATGGCAAAACTACTAGTAGCAAGACCCCTATCATTGCCTGAGACTTGATTTATAGAGATAAAAAGAAGGGGGGATTAGGATATAAAGAGAGTCATACATGGAATATTGCTTTGTTGGGAAAGTACATCTGGAGTGTAGCCACCAAAGCTGATAACTTATGGGTCAAGTGGATTGACCATGTTTACCTGAAAGGCAAGGACTGGAAGCAATATGTCCCCAACACTGTTGTCAGCTGGTACTGGAGGCAATTGACACACATCAAAGACAGGTTTAGGAGTGGGTTTAGTGGGGACAGGTGGATGTTTGATAAGAAGGGGTACAATGCTACCAGTGGTTACAAATGGCTCAGAACAGGGCAAATTGAGGTGGAGTGGTCTAATGGGTTTGGAATAGGCTTAACTCCCCTAAGCACAACTTCCTTAGTTTGGTGCTCATGTGGCAGAGGCTTAACACAAGAGATAAATTGAGAAGAATGGGTCTGCAGGTCCAGGCTGAATGTCCTCTTTTTGGCAGCCATTTTGAGTCTGCTGAACATATTTTTGTGCAGTGTGGGTATGTGCAGGTGTGCAGACAGAAGCTGAATATGATATTGCAGGTGAACCCCCAATTCACTAATTTGCAGGAGCTCAGCCAGTGGTTACACAAACCAACTACAGGTGCAGTGAGATGTGAGGTGGTCCAGAGTGTTTATGCAGCCCTCTTCTATAATATACGGATGCAAAGGAATTCTGCTATTTGGCAGGGATGCATTACAGGTCATGATACCCCTGTAAATAGAATTAAGTCGGATGTTTTTTTGGAGAGCTTCTAGTATTTTACCTAAGAATGCTAGTAATAAGGATAGAGAGTGGTTAGCCAATACTTTAAGTTGAGCTGTGTTTGAGTTGTTTTTGGGAGCCCCTCTTATGCTGCAAATGATTGCTTCCTGTCCTTGAACCCTTCCTAGAAGGTGGCAAGGAGTGGATGAATGATGCATTAGCATTTAGGGGACAGTATAGAGTTTTTTTTTTGGTGTTGGCAGGTCTTGGTCTGGGACTAGACTTGCTAGTCTTTTTTATGTACAAAACTGTTTCTTTTTGGGTGTTAATACAATACTTACCTCTTATAAAATAAAAAAAGGCCGAGCAAGATTTCATACTGTAATAAAACAAAACTATCCAATGTGCAGGTAAGCTATATAGGAATATCTTACAAATTTATTTCAAAGCTAACATATCAAATATATAAAACAAAACTAACTTTCAAACTACCTTAAGTTTCAACTTTTCTTTATTTCGAAACAATTCAGCAAATACCTTGAAAATGTAATTGTTTCGAAACTTGTGGGTAAGAAGTATTAAAGTCCAATGAGCTAGCTAGGCTCACGAGACAAGGTAAACACCAAAGCCCCTAATTCACATAATGTTCAAGAAAAATCACAAGTAACTTAACCATTACCTCTAATTTAGTTGGCAAATCGCGAACTCAGATAGTTCACATTTTTTAGGCATTTAAAACTCCATCAAATCAGATAATAGAATGAAAAGAGAAGCATAAACGTTAGCACATAAAATAAAAATTTCTTGCCTCCCAAAATCTCATCCTTGCAGCGACTTTACAGTTTTTAACAATTTTATTAACCTGCTCTTATTTAAGGTTATTTTAGGAGTTTTAATAACCTAAGGCTCTGATACCAACTGTAACACCCATGAATTTTCCCTACTTCCAAAATCTAATATAATAAATAATTTAAGGAAATTCCAGAGGTGTTACGCCGTGATAATTAATAATAATCATCGAAAGGCAAAAGATTTTAACTTAAAAAATAGTAACTGAGGTTTAAATATTTAAACTAACTAGAATCTAAATAATTATTACAGACCGAAATAAAATTTTAAAGTCACATGAATAACAGCGGGCACTAGTGGAAAAAATGTCTGTTGTAGCGGGCCAAAAAAGGCTTGTAGAAGCGTACATCTAGCCAGTGCTTTTGTAGGCAGTTCAATTGGTGATGAACAGTTGTAGCGGGCCAGCCCGCTGCTACAACACTTTGTTGCAGCGGGTTATCTATGTATGCTCGCTGCAATTCTGGGGTTCAACGGCAATCATGTTGGCCATTACCTAGACTAGTAGAAGTGGGCTAACTTAATAGGCCCATTGCAAATGTATGTATATTATTTTATTGTATTCCGAAACAGTAGCTTCCGTCCCATATATACCTGCATTACCACTCATCAATATAAGGCAAAAAAACCAAATTACATTCTTAAGGTTTGAACATCACAGAGCAATACAACCTTCAATCATTTCCACAACTTCCGGTAACGATCGATGACCTTCGTAAACAATAACTTATACTATTCCAAAAATATATGAAGCATGTCTACAAGTTGCATATACAAAATTGAAGTGTTCGGGCATGATAGTTACTTAACATAATCATGAAAAACATAAAACACTAATTTGCCAAAACCAACTAAAGTCCACCAACTACCTAATTCTAAGACATATACCTATGTCTAAAGAACTTCGCCCATTGCTCTGGAACCACATTGACCTCTTGATTTGTATATGGTGCTGTTGTTCCAAGATATGCCTGAAAATATCACTTGATAGGGTTAGAGCATATAAAATATTTACAATGACTAACACGACAAACCAAAAGAAGAATGATTCCTAATGTTATACGAAACTTAGAACAACTTGAAATGATTCCTAATTAATTAGATATTCTTCTCAGTTTTTTGCTCTCACATTGTTGCAGGTTGCTCTGTACATGAGATTAAGGTAACATTTTTAAGCAGCATCCCAAAGTCAGCTTCTGCAAAGCTATTGAGACGAGAGCTTAACTGAAAACTCGCGACTTATGTTATAATCCTAGACTTCCAATTTGTTGCTCATGCACTTCCTTGATCAATGAGATTCAATTAACTATGAGGCAGCAAACAAGATCATAAGAGTGCTGCTTCGCAGTTCAAGGTGCAAAGAGAAAATGAATTATCAGCTTCTAGTCGGATCAAGAAAGGCTGCATACTTCCTAGTGAAACTATATACCTGTTCTATAATAGTGTGACCATCATAAATTGGTCATATTTGTTTGATCATCAGAACGGTAATCTTAAATAAGATTCTACGGATAATCTAGAAGTTTATTGTTCATGTTTGTTTAATTTGATTTACATTTGTTTGCATAAATTAAAAAGGAGTTAGATCGAAACTGTTAATTGGAAATACAACATCTTACTTATAGAAGCATTCCATCTAACATGATCGCTTATATGCAACTGTTGCAATTGAAGATTAGGTGTTTACTACTAACCTCTTTCAAGTTGGTGCAATCACCGTACATGGAGACAATATCGAACATGAACTCATTTACGACTCATGGTATAAGAAAAAAACTTGAATAAGGGAGGTGTTTACTACTAACCTCTTTCAAGTTGGTGCAATCACCGTACATGGAGACAATATCGAACATGAACTTCATTACGTAATAGCCACATTCCAACCCACCAGTTTGTTGAGGACGCTATATTTAAATATAAATGACAATATGGAAATTAGAGAAAAAAATCATATATATAAATTGATATATGTAGAAAGTATATCGATGAATACACGATTAGTAAGATAAATAACAACAAACCTCCATTGAGATGAACCGAATTTCCCTTGAGCTTGTCTTTGCACACTTACCACCATTGGCCCTATAGATTTGAAATTCCCTACACAGTGAAATCACCATAAACTTTTGAAATTAGGTTGTCAAAAATGATAGAGCAACTTGTATTGTTCTAAAAATAAATACTTACAAATTACAGAATTTATAGGCTTTTAACATTCGTAAGTTGTCATCAGGCTTCATGAGGGAGTTGAATACGAATACTTGACCCCATTGAAGTTCAATTACAAGTAGCATCCAATGGTTCCTGCAAGTTCCATGTAACAATGAGATGCATAGGAGAAAAAGGGACTATTGTCATTTCACTTATTAATATAGAAAAGTTTCGATAGTTTTTACCCCTCATGGTACGGTGCCAAAATAAATTTACATTGCTTGTCTTCTTTGTTCTTCTCGACAATAAAAGCATATCTTATGTAGTTCCTAATTTTAGAAGGTTGATTCTTAGCTTCATCACCAGAAAGTTTTGCGGGACAGAGGAACGAAACTAATGACTTGTCAAATAAACTAGCATATTCCTCAATTAAAAACCTGTGCACACCTTAATATGTTAATAAGATCTTTAGCCATAATATCACAAAACAAATTTACATATAACAGTTCACATTTACAGCAACAGTTCACATATATCAGTTAGAACAGTCCACAACAGCAGCACACCTTAGTATGGAGTGCTATGGATTCAACCAGAAAGAAGAACTTACATTTGATAAACATGGATGCATGACACATTAAAGCAAACCCCTTTGAAAAACTCCTCGATGTCTTGCCTCTTGACGACTGGTTTGTGTTCCTTATCGTAATAAAAAAGAGGGGGAGCTATATGTATCACAGGGGAATGATACTTGTTTGGTCCACTTCTTAGCGTCAGCAGTAGAATCTGACACTCTTCACCAAGATTATTTTCAAGCATTTCCTCATATATAGGGTGAAAAGTCTTCTTTTGGGGTGATGTATCAAAACTACCTACAGTCGATTTTGCGGATTTTGGGGTGTTGTTTCCTTTGTTTGACGATATTTCCCTAACACACAAATTATCTTGCCTCATTACATCATGATGAGGTTGTACGTCTTCTCTCACCAGTCCCTATAAGGCTATAATGATGGCAACATTAAACACCAAGGTAGTTAGACAAGTAGTTCATGCAATAAAAGAAGATTTCAATTTAAAGATGGTTGCTTGCCAATACCTCTTCGTCATCCATGAAAAATACAGGATCCTCCGGCCATTCCAAGAAATGGCCTTTAGCTTCACCAACTTTGGTGGTTTCACCATCTTTAGACTCAAGTGGGAGCTCAACATTGTTGTTTTCGGGGTCGGGGTTATCTAAAGAAACCTTATAGTGATCAGGCCTTGCTTGCTCATTGTGTATTACCAGAGTAGAAGAATCATACGGATATAATGTACCATCAGAAACTACCACTAATTTTTTTGTGTAGTTTTCTCTCACGGCGAGATGACAAGGTGTCTTAGCCTACAAATAATAAGTTAGTGTTGTTAATGAATTCAAGAAAATGGGTTCGGATTACTATTAATAGGTTGAGTAATTCAAAGATGTGCAAATCACCTTTAAAACTCGTGGTGCTCGTGGTCTGCTGCTTTGGTGACATATGCTGCTGCTTTTGCTTTGGTGATAGATGTCGCTGCTGCTGCTTTGATGACAGATGTTGTTATTGCTGCTTTCACTTTGGTGACAGATGTTGCTGCTGCTTCACCTAATGTTAATGCTATTTTGGTCACAGATGTTGATGCTGCTTTGGTGATGGATGCATCAAGGGTGTTGTGGAGGTCATCGCTATACTTTGTTAAACTACCAACTCCAAGCTTATTTCTCAGTGCTTCTTCCACTGCAGCAGCCACACGTTCATCGAAGTTCTTTGTGAATTCCGCCTGCATCTGTATGAGTATGCTCTGGATATCTTGAGGTGATTCCCCTTTTTTTGGCCTTTACGGTTTGATTTTCGAAAAACCCTTTCTATACCAATGTTCAGTCCTCTAATTGCCTTGACACGCCCATGATGGTCTTGTTGCCCTATAGCCTTAGACAAGGCATCCATACCATGTTCTTGAATGAAGCTACCTTCGGGCTTCGCGTTAGCCTCGACTTCTAGATGCTGATCCTAATTTTTTCCAGATTATAAGGAGATGAAGGGGATGAGTTAATATTTGGGCACATCATATTCTTCCTAGCCAAATAAATCATCCATGCATTCTTGGATTGTCGTTAATGGAGGTGAGGGAATATGAGGGAGAAAGATGAGAGAATATGAGGGAGGGAGATGAAGCGCTTTTTACAGTTCCATAGAAAAATATGGGTTTTTTTCTTTGTATTTAGGCTTATTTTAGGAAATACTTGGTCTTCTAATGTATTTAGGGTTTGGGTTTTTTAGATGAAAAAAATAAAAAATAAAAACTAATATATCTAAAACATATTACATGATTGAATTAAGTTATATGCCATATTAGTTTATGTTGTTTTCATCTTTTTCAAATAAATTCGATTACGACACGATTTATATAAAATTGTTTACGATAAATGACCTTATTCGATCATATATCACTTCATTATACCAATTTCGTTTCTAGAAATTTATTTCATGAAATCATATCCGGTCTTATTCACTATAATTTGGCCTTATTTTGTTAGAGTTTGTGTTACCTGGGTTCAATTTATTCGACTTTGTTTTCACTTAATCGTCCTTATGTTATGTACTGTTAAAATGTTATAGAAATTGAATAAAATGAAATTAATAGTATTTATATTATTTATTTGACATCAACACTTATACACTCTTTCCAAATTTAGATTGTAGTTTCATTATTCCTATTTTTCAAAATAATGTAATTATTTTTTTATTAACTTCCAAAATAATAAAAGTAACAACATTTATATTATTTACTTTAATTTCTCATAATATATTTTCCAAATTAAATTCCCGTGCATTTTTGCACGGGTCCCAAAAACTAGTTTATTTAATAGTGATACTTGATAGGTTTTAGTCGTGTCACCTAATCAAAAATAAACCTACGGACCTCTAACTAGGTAGTCAGTGGAAGCAGGGTCGAATCCACAGGGAGACAGAGTTTATAAATCAATATTCAACCAATTCAGCTACTCCAGATGAAATCAGGAAGGAATTAATTAAACTAAAGAATAGACTACGGAAGACTGAATAAATCGAGGATTAAACTATGGAATAAAAGTCTAGGGTATTAGGTCGGTCCACCATGCTTATACCAATCAAATAGGGTCAACTACTATTAAAACCTAAGTCAAGAGTCGGGGGATTAGAGCCTATGTTGAGCTATGGTTAAGACTCAACGCTCATAGTTCAACATACGCCGCATGTTCACTAACGTAATCAGAACTACTGATGTGTCCTAGGCCTCTAGTCGTAAGACGGATCTGTGCAAACAACTATTAACCACAAGCAATCAATGAAATTGTACACTGACATTAATTACTCAATAAGAACAAACCACATCACAATCACCCTAATCAAGCCCTAGAAATTGATAGAAATCTAAATCACAATCATGGTATAAACATGGCTTTCCTATCTAACACCCTAGAAAGAGAACTACTCACTCATAATTGAATTGACAACAATAAGACTAATATGAAACCCTAACAATTGCATCATGAATAATTGAATAAATAAACTAAGCAATCAAAGTAATTAAAGAGATAACGAGTAGAGAAGAGTACCAATTGACGGAAAGCAGGAACTTTTATTGAAATCGAAATAGGTTTGATCACCTCTAAATTAATCTAAAGTGTTTGAATTAAACTAAGAACAATGAAGAATAAAACTAGTCTAAAACCTAATGAAAGATGAATAAAAGATGAATGAAAGATGATGAGGAAAAAGGTATTTATAATACCCCTCAAGTTCACTAAAAACGGAAACAAAAAGTGAAAAAGCGCGATTAAAGCACCAGACCCGATCGGGCCCGAGCACAGTACCCGATCGGGTCCACATACAAATTCCCCCAACTTCACTTCTGGGCTCTGGCAGCAGCAGTGCAGCAATAAGGCGAGAAAAGCGGCCCACCCGATCGGGTCGGGCTGTAGTCACCCGATCGGATCTGGCGACAAAAAGTGCCAGCAAGCTCGCCTCCTCCGCAGCGTCCCAATAAGACCTAGCAGCACTAGACCCGATGGGGTCGGGCGGTAGATGCCCGATCGGGTCTGGGTACATGTGTTCTCGCCCGATCTGATCGGGCACGCCTTGCCCGATCGGGTCCTCAACTTTCGTACCGATCATAATATTTCGCCCGATCGGGCCATTTCTGCCCGATCAGTGCACGGAAACCTCATTTGACTCTTTGGCTCTCTAATCTTCACGTTTAGGGGTCTTGGGACCTCCTAAACCATCCATAAAGCTCGTGAGCCATCCTACGTGCCTCGTAACATCTCGTAAAGCCGTGGTTGCTTCCAAAAGGCTCGGGAATAAGGAGAAAACTCCATAAAACCTGCAATTCAATACTAAAACACAAAACCACAACTACATACGATAGTTAGCACAAAATAGCTCCCAAGAGCTCCAATGACGCACAAACTAGCTTGTAAATAAAGGAGAAAACTCTATATAAATACGTGATATCAAACTCCCCCAAGCTAAACCTTTGCTTGTCCTCAAGCAAACAGCACATGAACATGGAATAGATTACCTCACCCCAAAGATAAAAACAAATCAAAGCTCAAAACATTTTCAAGACTAAGAATCGTTCAAGCAGGCATAATTCAAGTTTGGCTCATCAAATCCATCCAACCACCAATCATTCAAGCAATTTATCAAACTCAAGCATCCACAAAGCATACAAGTCCTGAAAAGGCACTCACAAGGGTGTCACTCCTCTCAATTTTGTGGCAGGCAAAGAATGTGCCCGAACACTCACCAACCCGACCATAAGTACCCTTCCCACTCACACTCTCATGTGTTTAAGAAGGTTCAATGACGCTCATCCTAGTCAAGCCGACTCAAATAGCAGAAATACTCTTTAACTTTGACAAACTAACTCGAAATCAATCAAATGAACATTGCAGACACGAGCTCAAGAGGACTTTATAGGGTTGTAATGGGGCTTAGGTGAGAGGTAGGGGATACTTTTGGGTAATGTGGTGGAAAAACCAAGAAAGGGGGAGCATAAACCATTCAAACAAGGCCTAAGATGGCCTTCACAACTCCCAACAATCACCATAAAACCATGTAAAATAACCTAACTCTCATACATCAATGAAAAGCGCATAACAAACCCAATTTTCTAGCAATGGAGCGAATATTCCTTTATGAACGTACGTGAATGAAAGAACTAGAATTCTTTTGAATTTTCATTTCATTTTTCTTTCATTTTTCTGAACATCATTCACGCAACTCTAAACTTGCTTTCTTTCTTTTCTCTTTCTCACTCTCAAACCACAGCAAATACACTTTTAAACTCCTCAAAAACCAAACTAAACCAACAAACCAATCTCAAACTCAACCCATACAAAAGCTCCCCCAAGCTAGGCTTGGAATAATATCAAGTGAAGGCTTTTGGCTCGTAATAGGGGTTTAAGTAAAACGAAACAAGTCATTAGGCTCAGCGGGGCTAAGGAGGATAAAAGTATATCAAAAATTCACTCTGAGGCTCAAGAATCAGACAAAAGAACGCCTCTATCACAGCACATGCTACAAGTCATCTAAAATCAGACAAGTACGAAGTCAAAGTCAAGATCAATCCACTAAAGAGGAACTAACACACAAGAATAGACTGGATAATAAAATGAATCCAATAGGCTACAAAGAGGCCTCACAGTCTAACCAATTCAGGTATGCAGCATAAAGTGGTCTAATATAATCCAAAAATGCTCGAAATCATAGCAATCAAACATCAAATCATAGCCTCAAGATCACAAATGCCCAGCTATCCAGAAAACAAAGTCAAATCAATTTCAAATAGAGCACAGCAAGGGGCACAGGGAGGCAACTAAACCAGTCATGGGAACCATAATTTTTTTGATTTTTTTCAGTATTTTTGAAAGTAGTAAATATATCCTAAAAAGCAGTAAAAGAGATAGGGAATACAAACAGAACTCCTCCCCCAAGCTGAACTTGGCAGTGTCCTCAATGCCAAAAGGTGATAAGGATTATGCTAAGAGGAAAAACAATGTTAGTACCCTCGCTCTCGCTCACAAAAAGGAAGCAAAATAAAAAGAAAAGGAAAAGGGAAAGAAAAGAAAATACGAGTTGCCTCTCGCACAGCGCTGGTTTATAAAGGTCCCGCACGACCATAATCCTCCCTCTCTCAAATAGGAGGGGCTTGGCAATGAGTGCCACCCTCATCAAACATCTTTCTCCTCCAAATGTTCTTGACAATGCCTCCAGACGGTGAGGCAACCTTAGGTGGAATTGGAACCTTCTCCACCCCTACTTCATCTAAAACCTTATCCCTGCAAAAAGATTGTTCAAGCATAGGAGCCTTAACAGCATTGGTTAGTTTAAAAATCACTTTAACATCACCAACACTCAGAGTTAAAGACCCAGACTTGACATCAATGACAGCACCAGCAGTACACAAAAACGGCCTACCCAAGATAATAGGAATCTGGGCATCCTCATCCATATCTAACACCAAAAAATCAACAGGAATATAGAATTTCCCTACCCTAACAGGAACATCCTCTAAAACACCTAGAGGGTATTTTATAGAACGATCCGCCATCTGTAAAGTGATTTGTGTGCATTTAAGGGCTCCCATGTTCAGTTTCTTATAAACAGACAATGGCATAACAGAAACAGAAGCACCTAAATCACACAAAGCCTTATCAATAAAAATAGGTCCAAGATGGTAGGGTATAGAAAAACTACCAGGATCTTTTAACTTTGGTGGGGTTTTATTTTGAATGAAAGCACTACACTCTTCAGTAAGAGCGACACGTTCTACCCCACCAAGGTCTCTTTTCTTAGTAATCATGTCTTTCAGAAATTTGGCATAAACAGGCACTTGGGTAATTAAGTCTGTGAATGGAATCGTTACCTCAAGGTTCTGACCATAGACAAGAACTTACCAAACTGCTGATCGACCTTGGACTGTTGCATCCTGTGAGGAAAAGGTAGTCTTGGTGTAAAAGGCGTTTCAGAAACCTTCTCTTTTTTCTTCCCTGTCTGTTCAGCTTCTGCAGACAAATCGACTTCAGACGTCGAATTCTTTCTTTTTCCTTCCTCTACCACCCTCTTCTTCCCTGCAGTCGGGGTAACCTCATCAATGGGCACTGGAGGGGCATCATATGCAATGCCACTACGAAGAGTGATGGCATTCACATGTTCTCTCTGAACTGGTTGCCCTGGCAATTGTCCCTGCTGCCTCTGTGCATTAGATTCTGCCAACTGGGCAACTTGAGCCTCGAGAAGTTGGATGTGCTTCTCTTGAGCCCTCCTTGTTTCCTCATTTGCCTTTTGCATAGACAATATCAGTTTCATCAGTTCAGAATTGCTAGGCTCTTGTGGGTTGTTTTGTGGAGGTGGGGTGTGGAAATTTTGTGGAGTTTGGAAGTTATTGGGATGATGGAAGTTTTGTGGTGGTGGTCTTTGGAAATTTTGTGGGGTTTGATGGTATGAAGGTTTAGGGTAGTTTTGTGGAGGTGGAGGTTGATGGTTTTGTGGGTTTTGGTAGTTATGTGAAGGGGGGAAGGTTTGTGGTCTTTGTTGGAAGGCATTGGCCTGCTCCATCTGAAATTGACTGAACTGACAGTCATGCCCAAAGTGACCCTGAACACCACATACCTCGAGTAAGATGAGGTAATGGGTGCTACTGCAGACATAGCATTGATACTCATTGGTGGAGGTGTCGGACTAGAAGACTTCATTAGCTGCTGAGTTAGTTGCGCCATCTGAGATGTAAGCAATGAAATTGCGTCAACTTCAAGTACCTTCTTAGTCAAACTCCTAGATGATGAATGGTCATTGGCTGCAAGATTTGATATGAATTCATAACCCTCATCAACTGCCTTGTCTAAAAACACTCCTCCTGCAGACGAATCAACAATACAATTCGTCTGAGGCTGCAGACCATTGTAGAATGTCTGCGTCAAGAACCATTTGTCCATATTATGGTGTGGACACTCTCTCTGTAAATCTCTAAACCTAGCCCACGCTTCCCTTAATGTTTCATCAGGCTCTTGGAAAAACGTGGCTAGTTTATTTCTGATTTCTGCTGTTTTAGTAGGTGGGTAATACTCTCTCAGAAATGCAGCAGAAATCTCACTCCACTCGGTTTCTTTCACATCGTTCAACCATTTTGGGGCTCTATCTCTCAGTGAAAACTCGAACAACATGACTTTGAGTTGATCTGGAGTGACGCCGGCATGTTTAACGGTTCGACAAAGTTGTTGAAACCGTTGCAGATGATTTGTCGGATCTTCAGTAGGATGCCCACCAAACTGATTTTGCTGGACCATGCTGATGAGTCCAGGCTTGATTTCGAAATTTGCTGCGGCAATGGTGGGCATAGTAGGTCCAGTGGAGAGACCATCCGGGTTGGGCACCCCATATGACTTCAGTGATTTTGACATAACTGAATTCAAGGTGTCTGTTCCAGAGGTGTTCAGCTGAACAGACTGCTTTTCTTTCTGCTTTATCTTTCGGATCCGCCTGATTGTCCTAGTAAGATCGGGGTCCGCTGGAATTGGGGAACCGTTTCTTTGGGACCTGGGCGTACAAAAGAAACAAAAAGCAGCAGTAAAACGTACCTCGATTGAAACAATGAAGTTCCAATGAGGTACAGAGAAGCAGACCAAATAATTAAATAAAAACTTAGAGAACTAGCCGTCTCCCCCGGCAACGGCGCCAAAATTTGATAGGTTTTAGTCGTGTCACCTAATCAAAAATAAACCTACGGACCTCTAACTAGGTAGTCAGTGGAAGCAGGGTCGAATCCACAGGGAGACAGAGTTTCTAAATCAATATTCAACCAATTCAGCTACTCCAGATGAAATCAGGAAGGAATTAATTAAACTAAAGAATAGACTACGGAAGACTGAATAAATCGAGGATTAAACTATGGAATAAAAGTCTAGGGTATTAGGTCGGTCCACCATGCTTATACCAATCAAATAGGGTCAACTACTATTAAAACCTAAGTCAAGAGTCGGGGGATTAGAGCCTATGTTGAGCTATGGTTAAGACTCAACGCTCATAGTTCAACATACGCCGCATGTTCACTAACGTAATCAGAACTACTGATGTGTCCTAGGCCTCTAGTCGTAAGACGGATCTGTGCAAACAACTATTAACCACAAGCAATCAATGAAATTGTACACTGACATTAATTACTCAATAAGAACAAACCACATCACAATCACCCTAATCAAGCCCTAGAAATTGATAGAAATCTAAATCACAATCATGGTATAAACATGGCTTTCCTATCTAACACCCTAGAAAGAGAACTACTCACTCATAATTGAATTGACAACAATAAGACTAATATGAAACCCTAACAATTGCATCATGAATAATTGAATAAATAAACTAAGCAATCAAAGTAATTAAAGAGATAACGAGTAGAGAAGAGTACCAATTGACGGAAAGCAGGAACTTTTATTGAAATCGAAATAGGTTTGATCACCTCTAAATTAATCTAAAGTGTTTGAATTAAACTAAGAACAATGAAGAATAAAACTAGTCTAAAACCTAATGAAAGATGAATAAAAGATGAATGAAAGATGATGAGGAAAAAGGTATTTATAATACCCCTCAAGTTCACTAAAAACGGAAACAAAAAAGTGAAAAAGCGCGATTAAAGCACCAGACCCGATCGGGCCCGAGCACAGTACCCGATCGGGTCCACATACAAATTCCCCCAACTTCACTTCTGGGCTCTGGCAGCAGCAGTGCAGCAATAAGGCGAGAAAAGCGGCCCACCCGATCGGGTCGGGCTGTAGTCACCCGATCGGATCTGGCGACAAAAAGTGCCAGCAAGCTCGCCTCCTCCGCAGCGTCCCAATAAGACCTAGCAGCACTAGACCCGATGGGGTCGGGCGGTAGATGCCCGATCGGGTCTGGGCACATGTGTTCTCGCCCGATCTGATCGGGCACGCCTTGCCCGATCGGGTCCGCAACTTTCGTACCGATCATAATATTTCGCCCGATCGGGCCATTTCTGCCCGATCAGTGCACGGAAACCTCATTTGACTCTTTAGCTCTCTAATCTTCACGTTTAGGGGTCTTGGGACCTCCTAAACCATCCATAAAGCTCGTGAGCCATCCTACGTGCCTCGTAACATCTCGTAAAGCCGTGGTTGCTTCCAAAAGGCTCGGGAATAAGGAGAAAACTCCATAAAACCTGCAATTCAATATTAAAACACGAAACCACAACTACATACGATAGTTAGCACAAAATAGCTCCCAAGAGCTCCAATGACGCACAAACTAGCTTGTAAATAAAGGAGAAAACTCTATATAAATACGTGATATCAATACTTTACTTAGTCAATAATGTATTAATTTAATAGTGACTAGAAAAACTATTTAAGTAAAATGAATGATAAAATGGAGGTATTAGTAACTTCTTGACTCTTGAGTTAATGGGTCAATGAATGAGAGAGACTAAGGATATTAGCTCTCTAAGCCTCTAATTGACGTGGAGAGAGCATGAAAGAGGAAGACAATTTTTTTGCTTTTAATGACATTGCCTTTTCTACCTTTTCTTTTACAAAAAAATTACATAAATACCAAGTGGTGGAGTTTCAAAGACTCCACCAAATTGCTGTTTATAATTCCTCCAACGATCTCTGACTTTGCCCACTTCCCAGCCAAAACCCCACTGCAACCAGCCCCCGTAAACTCCCTCGCCCGGTACTTACCAAAAATTTCGACCCCCTCTCGCCCTCCGTCATCATTGCTGCCAGAGCGCCACCACCAGACGCCGACAAAGTAACCTCCGACCGCCTACTGACAGAGCATCCGCGCAACCACCACCTCTTCGACGGCGTCACATCCCGTAGTCGTCAGCCCCCCGTAGAGACCAACCTTACCCGCCGCATTTCAACCCCCCTAACTTGGACGATATCTTCTCACCTACTGTCGGCTTCCCCACGGCCAATTTCCATCCGCCGCCCCACTATCGCCAACCACCACAAAGCCCCCCTCATTCCCTCCCAATCCATAGTAAAAAAACCCTAAAATTTTCAATTGAATTGGGGCTTTTTTTTAACGTGCTTTGATATCATTCAATCCGTACTCTTGGTCTCATCGATGCCTTTCTCACCAAATTTTCTAGGATTAATCTTGCACTTGGACGATATTCAATCTTCATTTTTTTTTTCCAATTTGTTACAATATTGGAAATAGTTGGTTGATTTGTGATTGCCTATTGTTGAGAAATTGTTATTGGTGCCTACCTTGTGGTGAATTGCCTATTGTTGAGAAATTGTTATTGATGCCTATCTTATGGTGAATTTAACATTTAAATTTATTGAATAGTTATTATGGTTGAATTTCACATGGATTCTTGATGGCGAGGCTCGTGTTGAGTGAGCCTTTCTCTTTCCTTTCCTTAATTTTCACACAATGGGACACTGTGCTGTATTCAGCTTGGGGGAGGGATATCTTCATTACAATTCTTCGGCGTTATTGTATAGTTAATTGAAGATTCTTCATAGTATAATTGTGATACAATTGATTGGCCTTGGTAAGACTATTTGATCTCTCTCTGGCAGGCTTCAAATTTACTTTGCAGACAAATTGACCCTTGTGAGCTTATGTGCTTAAAAAACTGACGGATTTGTGTCAGCTATGTTCTTTCATGTGTGATTAGTTCCTCAGTTGATGTATTAATCTTGATTTTGTGATGGAACTCCCTAACACTTGATTGTGTGCACTCTTTGATATGGTTGAGGCGTTTATTTTATGACTTTAGCTATAGAGTTTTTCTAGGGCTACATATTTTCCCTCTCTAGCCCCCGCTGAGTTTTTTCTAACTCTTGACCTCATTTGATTCTTGTCCCAAGCCTAGCTTGGGGGAGCGAGTGTTAGTTTTGCATATTATATTACATAGATGTAGTTGATGCGTGGTTTTGTTAAAGGAAATATTATTAGTGAGTGCTCTGATTGAATATCGTATGTAGTTCAAAGAAAAATTGGCAATAAAAAAAGAAAATGAAGAAAAATGAAAAAAAAGTGAGCATATCTTGAAACCTAAGAGAAAAGGGTTATACTACCTCCGTTCCATATGTATTGCAACATAGGGAGTTTTACGCCTCCCAACGCACTACTTTAAACGCTAATATCTCTAATTTTATTTAAGTAAAAATTTAAAAAAGTTAATATTAATTAAGCATATATCGAGACGAATCTAACGAGATTCCACATGACTATATTTATCCTTATGTATAAATCACAAAAGAAGGTCAAAAGAGAGTGTATGAATAGTGTAAAATGTCAAAGGTTGCAATACATTTGGAACAGAGGTAGTATATGAGTTACTATGCATGAAAGATCTATAGTGATGTTTTGGTAATGATGATGTTGTATGAAGTTGTGAATGCCTTGTTAAGCCGTGTTTACACTGATTAATGCTCCCCCTTTCTTGATATTTCCACCACATTCCCAAAAATATTATCCATACCCTTAACCCTAGCCTCATTACAACCCTTGGAAGTCCTCTTGATCTTTGTCTGTTACATTTTTGTTTGAAGGTGAGTCAAAGGTCAAAGTTCAAGATTATTTTCTTCTTGTTAGTTGATTATATATAAGTTGAATGTCATTGATTTCGCACCAAACACATCAGGGTACGAGTGCACACATATATAGTAAGATCTGTCAATTTTGTTAAGTCCAGCTTGAAGGGAAAAAGGTTTGTGGTATGATTGTTGAGTTGATTGGTCATATGACGTGATATGCGGTTTTGCTTCGTAGATACTCGATGGTTCTTGTGGTGTTTATATCTCTAGTGTTTTGGATTGTATGTTTAACCCTATTTCAGTCCATATTATAGGTTTTCATATTCTTCTTGTGCCTATTGTCTGATTACTTGGGGATAAGCAACACTTTAGCTTGGGGGAGTTTGATGAATCATATTGATATAGGTCTTTCATGATGCATTTAGGTTGAATTTTAGGATCATTTGGTTGCATTTTAGTCCATAATTGAATGTAGTTACTTAAGTTGAAAAAATTACTCTTGTGTGTATTTTTGGTGTTTTTAATGGTTTTCAAATATTAAGAACACAATTGGAATATTATTGGATAATCTTAAGCATGAGGAGCATATGGGGAGGAGCTACTTCGCATAAGAAGTGCAAAGGTGAGCTCCGTTCATTGTTCGTGATTCGATTATGAGTTTATACCCAAGCGTCTTGTGTGATAGCGCATGCAAATGTAGTTGATTGAATGTGGTTTTATGTGGACAAATTTTACTTATTACATGAGGCTAACCATGAAGCTACGCATTAAGCAAACATCCCTCGCAAGTGCAACAACATCCCTCGTAAGCACACGACACATCAATCACAAGCGTACAAGCCCAAGCGCAAGCCAAGGACGCACCAGCCATCGAAGCAAGGATGCGCAACCTCGCGCAGCCAGGGCGCACCAGTGGCACATCAGCGCCAGCAACACTACCAGTCAGTATTTCTGTGCGACTCGCGCGCCTGGAGAGCCACAACAACTTCACAATCAGCATGCGGGCGCAATCCGCGCGCCTAGGTTGCGCGACTCGCGCCTGTCGGAGGCCTGCTGCATATGGAAGGCGATTTGACGAGCATCGCTTATTAACTTAGTTTTTAATAAGTTTCTTGTCTAACTTTTCATTATTCCTAATTAGTTTAGAACCCTATTAGAGAGAGAATCCTACTTTATTTCTCTTTCCTTGCCATGTTAAACTCAATTATTGAAGATTTGTAGATGAAAACTATGTCGATCGTTGCGTAAATCAACTTTTGAGAACGGTTATTTGATCTTCGGTTCATTATTGTGAGGTGTCTATTATTTACACTTTCTTAATTATAATTTTGATTTATACTTTGATTATATGATTATTGTTTGATTGCTAGGAAGTACAACTAGTCTTTTCAATCAATTTTTCTATTGCTAGAACTTAGAGTAATCGCCGATTCTTTTGTTCTTTGTCCATGAGTAGCAATCTAGGGTTTGGCATAGAATCTGATTGTTCTTGTTGATCTCTAGTGAAATCATAGTTTCCGAATTGAATAATTGTGCTAGCAATTGTTGTTTGGCTCATAGATTCCTAAGGTTTGATGTTCTTCAGAATTGAACCATAATTGCAGATTCAATTAGGTTGTTTTGTAGTTCAGTTATTCTATCTGCAGATTCGAGTAGTTTAACTATTATTTAAAGGGAAGAGAGATTTAATTCTCAATTTAAAAGTGATTAAGAAGTGATGGTTCATACTAAAAATCGATGATCGATAATCCGAATCAAAGTGAAAATCAACCAGACTCAAGACTCTTCTTTATTGATATTTTCACTCTTTAATTGTGTTTTCTTAGTTTATTAGATCATCTCTATTAATCTGAAAACCCCCTTTGAATCTCTTATAGACATACTTTGGTACCCAAGTCTCTGTGGATTCGACCCTACTTACCACTTACATTAGTTTGTATTGGAAAGTTGGATTTATAAATATTATATTTGGGAAACGCGTGTGACCACGTCCCACCACCTACCTCGTCCTATTTTAGTTTAAATTTCACCAAATTTTAGGAATCGGCAACATCCCTAAGGTAACAATATGTTATTTGTAGAGTTTCATCTAAAATGTTTTTCTTATATTAGTTATATATGATTTTCGAGAATATTACAAGTCGAACTCGGCTCATATCAGTTAGACTAGCTCATAAATTATCTCATCTCTGGTGCCACGGGCATTAAATATGGAGGTGGGGAGTTCAGCTTTAACTTTGAATCCCCGAAAAACATTGATAACGCAATGGTTCCATGTTAAAATAACTTTCATGACTTGAATACCGAAAGTGGTTAGCACATATGTTCACTTTCTCCCTTTTTGTCTTCAATCAAATCAAAATCAGGTACAAAAGCAAGGTTCTTAATTGAAATCCAACAGATCTATAGGCATGTTTGGTTGTTATAAATGGGATTTTACTTCTCTTTGTCTATTCCTAGGCATTGTTCTAATTGTTTTGTTGACAAGTAAGATTTTGGGTAAGTCTTGGTGGCTCATAATGAGTTACTAAAATGGTGTCTCAAAAACATTATAAAATAATAAAAAAAGACACATAAAGAAAACAAAGTGGAAAAAAGAGAATCGGGGAAGAGTGGGAGAGTGTCACTCACTCTCTAAATTGTGACTCTCTTTTCTCTTTTTCCTTGCCTCTCTCCTCTATCCTTCAATTCCTTTCACCATTAATTTCCAGATCGCAAAAACCAAATACCACAGTTACCTCAAGCATGCCTACGTTCCATCTTTTTATTTTTTATATACTCCTCTAATTCATTTCGCGTTCTTTATTTTTTTGATCAATGAATTTCAATTTTCAATAATCAATTTTTTTCAATTTTGTTCCCTAGTTGAACATTCATCCTAAGAATCATCAGTTTCATTAGTTTTAGTTAGATTATTGTTGTTGATTCCTTGTTGATTAAGCCCTACTTCTCCAAATAATCAATAAGTCGAGTTTCGGCTATTTATGCATCATTCATAAGCCCTGCAATCTCTCAACAAACAAACAACATTCTCTCTCATTGTTCAAAAATATCCCCTTTTCTTCCCTTTCATGCACAATAATCATCTTTATCCAGGAGCATTGAATAAAGAAAATTAAGAAATAGAGGAAGGAGAAAACACAAACCCAGTAAGCACAAAAGAAAAGCGAACAAACTTTAAATTTATGTTGCTAAAACAAAAATAAAGAAGATAAAGATACAGAGGAAGAAGACAAACTAAAGAAAATTATTTTAGTAAGAAGAGCAAAAGACAAAGAGAAAGAACATAAGAAAGAGCCTAAGAGAGATATTGAAATTGTATTGCAGCTCACACCCCTCCCCAGCAATCCACTTTTCTATCCCCTAATGAAATGATGAAATTGCCCTTGTGCGTTACCAGATGGTAACTCACCATGAGGCGTCTAAATAAGCTCTAGGATTTTGCAATTAATGGGAATTTTCGTTGACCAGGGAAGAGTTGGTAATTAAATTATTATTCCTTCCGTCCCATAATACTTCCTCTGTTTTGCAATTATCGCAACGCTTTCATTTTAGGAAAATATCAAAATCCTTGCAACCAAGCTTTATTTGGTAAATTTGACATATCAAATTACCACCATGCCCTTAGTTTATTACACATTTTCATTAACTAGTTGTTGGACCGCGCGCTAACGCGCACGGTCCCCCAATGTGTGCATGTAAATGGTAGGCCTTGTAGTATTAGTTGCTCAACGAGTCATACATAGTTTGTGTAATAGACTTTGTTCAAGATAGGAGACACAACGGCAAGACAAATATACATTAGATGCAAAAATGAATTACAAAATGTTACATCAATTAAGTAAAAGTTAAGTTTACGCAAAACGTGAAACATTTGTAAACAAAAGCTTAGATTTTGTCTTAACAAATGAGATGGATCAATGTTTGAAGTCGTAAGAGCCTTAAGGGAATCTTTGCATTTTTAGTGTTAACTCTGTGGGTGTAACTTGATTACTTCATTTATCTTCATGTTTTCACTCTGGATGCTTCCGTTTGGCCATTGCGAAACATTCTTAACTAATATTGCGCTTTTGGTGCTTCCGTTGTTGCCTTGTACTTCATTTCTATTGGATCTGACTCTGTACGTGTTATTTGCAATAAATGCTTAAATACAAAAGGTAACATTAGAGATGGTGAGATATAAAGTCAAATTAATAGTAAATACTATTAGATACGTAAAAGTATTAAAGAAGTTTCCATGGTCCAAAAACAACTAAAGTAATAACAAAATTTACATGATGATGGAAAAACTTGCATAGTCATAAGTATAGCAATGATTTGAAAAATCAAGGCCAATTAATTGATAAACTTACATAAAACTTCAGCTGATATCATACATGGCAAAATATAAATTCCAATAAACATGATAGTTGCGCATGATCCCCCAATACGGTTACGTCAATGGTGGTCGATGTAGTGATTGTGAATCGGTGAGAGAATTATGACATGTAAAATAAAGCAAATCACAAAAACCTGAGAAAACATTTCATGGCACGTTGATTAGTCTGACAAAAAATCTAAACTAAACTATAATTAACTTGAAGCCATAGCTACTTTATTGTTAAATTGGTGAAAACACACGCTTGTCTCTATGAAAATATTTCAAATAGCCCAAAATATGTAGATTCCATAACTATTTTCTACAAAATAAAGCAAGTTGCTTACCAAAATCCCCTATGTAAGTGGAACCTCCAATGAGAAGTTTTGCTTCCTATACTCCATTGAACGACTTTCTACCTGTCATAGGAAATTAAACTACTTACGAAGAACAACTTTACGAAAACAATTTTTTACTTTATGCATCCAAATGACCACTAAGCACAAACCTAGCTGCATTAAGATAATTTTGGTGAACTCTTTACTATATTATACAGTTGAACAAGAGACCTACCTAAACGAAAAGAGCTTGTAAAAGAGAATGTATCATGTCTATGCTTGCAAATCCACCTATATTTGACAGTAAGAACAACTTCTAAAACTAAGTACATCATGTCAAAGAAATGTTAGTAAGAAAAACTACCGTGTTACATCTGACCCTAAATTTCATCATTAAACTTTAAATTTTATAGAATATTAAGTTTCGCTTGATAAGTAAACACAACGCAGAAAAGACCAAAAAAAACTATACGCACTTGGTTAATATCTTGGGCTGTCAAAAGGACAACTGACTTTATACTTAGTGCTAATTATTATAATTATACTTAGTGCTAATTGATATACTAAGATATACATGTAGACTGTCAAATAGTAGCCTTCTTCAACTCATTATAAAGTAGTTTTTGTAGTCTTACTCTAAATTAGTTTAAATCGATATAAAGTGTCACTATAATCCCACAACTACAAAGAAAAATATATGAAATTAACTACATTATGTTATAAAGGATGATGAGTCCTCATTTGCAAGAAATAGGTAAAGATAAGGAGCATCAATATTCTACGAGTGTTACTCTCAAACAACTTTCAACCTCAAACTTTGAATTTTGTTACTATATTAGTCAAGCATATATAATAATCTGTAGCAAAAATGAATAAGTCTTTATCTTGGAATTATTGGCCATAGCCCTTGCAATATTTGGTAAAATGACTAAGTGAAATTAAGGGAAGTCTGAGTGTCTGATTACTACATGCTACACTTTAAAAGGTTTGTGCCAAAACAATATTATAAGGTAATTATAATCCAGTGAGCATTATTTCTTCATCTCAAGTCTGAACAATGCCAATTTACATTGTGTTAGTCCGCTATAGTCCATTTTCATCTTAAATCTCCTTCATGTCACCCTTAAGGCCAGCCTGCAAATCCATCTAAAATCTCCATCCAGACTTTAGAATATAGTAATCTAGTGAGCATTATATCTCCTCCTTAAGTCTGCTTAGTACCATTCTGTTTTGTGTTAGTCTAATCGAGTCAGTTTTAATCATCTTAAATCTCCTCCATGTCACCCTCAAGGTCAACTTGCAATCTTTCTAAACCTTTATCCAGACTCATAGAATATGGTAATCTAGTGAGCATCATTTCTCTATCTCAAGTCAACTTTGTGCCATTATGCTTTATATTAGACTGCTGCTAAGGTCAAGTACTCCATTTTTAGCCTACTCCATTAGTCTACTCCATCTTAAGTCTCCTCCAAGTGACCCTTAAGTTCAACCAATCTTCATCCGAAAAAGGCCCCCGGGCCCCCCAAATATGCTCTTTTCTTAGTTCCCACTTGAAATTCACACAAGCACATTAGCATACTGGATAATTAGCTTAAAATAATGTTATAAAGTCTATAGATAATATTGATTTCTAAGAAATCAAACCTACTCTTAGAGGAAATAATACTTCCAAGTACTTGCTGGAAGGAAAATGTTAGTATCTTTATGCTATGAGAGTGTTGAAAAACAGGAGACCAAAATTAACATTTCATGTTTAGCTTGAAAGGGACACTCGGAGTTGAACTTTTTATCTCATAGGAAAATCATTAAATATCTAACCCCCGGCCAACAATCATTACTCATATCTCACTAATTAGGAGAACGAAAATCACAAACTTATTTAAGAACACGAAATAACAAAGTACCCGTTCTTTTTAGAAGAGAGTTTGTTTTCATTAATCTTGAATCCACCACTCTCCTTGGCATTCCTAAGACCTCCTTTCCACTTACCGCAAACTATCACCTTAACTAACTTCCTTTGGCCTGCAGATTCGAAACTAAAAGTTAAAAATCAAAATAAGAAAATCCCCTTTATAAATCATGATTTCTGTTAAGTTGTCAAAGAAGAGCCACTCAAAATGCAGGTCCGCTAGCCCCAAGATTGACCCACATCAACAACATTTACTCTTAAAATGATGGTACCTAGTCATAAGAGTGAAGATATTAAAAATAGCTTTCAAAAACAGATTTCAGGAGATAATTACGAGCTTCACATATATCAAGTTTCAAAATATGTGCTTGGGTAGATCTATCATGACTAAAGTGTGCTTAGTTCAGGCCTTATGAATCCATCGTTGAGACAAAAATATCCAGAGGCCAAGATATCTCTACGTTATTAGTATCTCTTATTATACAAAAATCTCTTATTTGGAATTTGAAGACAAAGATGCCTAGTCTAAAGGGTTATTTTTCATATTCTCCAAACAAAATCATTTTACTCAACACGAATAACTTCAATTCAACATAGCCAACCACTTTAACCCAATGCGTCCATTATACATTTTAAAATGAGCAAAATATAGTAACTTTGAGTCTAAAACACAGAAGTGGCCGAGTGTATAATTTTCGTTGTCATTTTTCGGTTCCATGGAGTAGTAGGCATTTGGGCCAAACACACCTTAAACGTCTAACTAATTTGGTATCAAATGGCTGTTTGCCTAAGGGTTTCCTTAACTCATTGCAAAAGGCCAACAACAATAGATGATGAAAGAGACCCAAAGAAGCTGTAATTGCACATAAGATATTGGCAGACTCGCCGTCATTGAGGACCAACACAAAAGCACCATCCATGACAGTAGGTATTCTATGTGTGCGCAGCCCCAAAACTCTAATCTTATTATCTTGTGGATAAAATTATTAGTTTTTGTGTAGCTGTATCAACAAAAGCAGTTGCTTCATAGGGAACAAGTAGTATTGTCTGCTAAGCAACGCACGACCCAAAGAAACAAGTTGTCATCTTCGCATACTCCAATTCTCTCCATTTTCAAGCACTACATGTTTGGTAATTCAAATTTGGTTAATAGAAACCAGACAAGCCATTAGTTATGCAAACTTACCCTAGCATAAACTAAAATCATTCTCGCATACATTACACACCTAGTGAATCAAGCTTTTCACCTTTCAAGTGAATAAGAGCTCTAAGTTGCTATTTATCAAACGCCTGCACCAAAATAAGGTGTAAGTAATTAGTATAGTGCACAAATACAGACAAAAGCAGACAATGTGCATGCATCTATTATGCAATATACGACTACTGAGAGAGAAATTTATTATAATTAGCAAAAGATATAAACTAAAAGTACATAATATTCAAATAAGAAGAGAAGTCAAAGAGCTTGAAAGTAGAAAAATTGTTGATTTCCACTCCCTCAATTCACAGGCCATTTGGCCGGGCATACATATATTTCATCTGCTCAATTTAAATAAAACCATGTTTTATATCCTTATGTCACCCACAAATCCTCAATACTTACCCCACGAAAAAGCATTGATGCTAACACACCCTTAATTTGCTCACTAAAATGGTGGACCAAAGATTTTGCAACCGGAACGTCAATTATAGGTTTTGAGATTGGTAACCCTATTCCCTAAACATCAATGTAGGTCCTTCATTGTTACTAATTACACATTCCAATCAAACTTAAACGAAATTCTGCATCATAATAAAATAACGGTAGCAAATATTCCAACAAAATAACCAAATGAAGCAATTCAATTCAACAACTAACATCACAATTCAACTAATATATATCCAAATTAACCATACCTTAGCACCAAGAGCAATGATGACGAACATAACGATAAGAGCATGACGAAAGGCTAAACGAGCGAGTTTCACAGTACGCCATTGACATAATGAAAGAGAGTATTAATACCTTTTTTAACTAATGGATCAAGAACACAGAGTTAGCTAGTGCAAGCCCTAAAATGGCATCTTTAAACTAATTCACAAACCATATTTACCACAAGGTCATGTAATTCGTTGACCATTCTCAAACTTCTTGAACTTAAAGTACTTTCCAAACCTATTTACTCACCTAATTGACAGGATTGCAATAATTGAATTAAGGAATCAAGAAGGAATTTTGACCTCTTAAGTTTAGTTTTTACATCAAATCTCACACAAATCATTCAAAGTCTTCCAGAATTCAAACAAAAAGCTATGTTCTCATATAAAATCAAGTCTTTTATATATTAAAAAAGTTATGAATCAAGGAAAGGGGCAAAGAAAAACCGAAAAAGAAAAGAAAAGGAGTAGATGGATGGAGAAAACTTACAACAATTGTAGGTATCTATGAAGCATAATACTTATAAAATTAAGATCTTGATCAAGCAATTAGCAAACATAATTTATAAAATCAACTGAACTAATTAAGATTAGTGAAATATACCAAGAAGCTCAACCTCCTTCATAATAGAGCGGAAATTCAACGGAACACCATTCAACCTCCATCTGCTTTTGCACCTCTTTTATTATTATTATTGTCCCGCATTTTCATCTCTGATTTTTCCGCGATCGATTTGTTCAACCGGAAAATTTCAGAAACCCTAAAAAAATTGAGAGAAGATGTCAGAACTCGAAGTGGTAACCTTTTGTAAAATTGCATCCTTTTCTAGCCATGAGAATCAAATTTTGCGTCCAATTTTGTGTCTTTTTCTCACCACCATAGGTATATGGGAAGAAGAAGAACCATTGATGTCGTCGCAACTGGCAAAGCCCGATATCTTCGAGCCTTCACCATTTTCGAGGTGAACTAAAGGGCGTACGGTGGTGTTCGTTTTTCGAAAAAGCGTCGTCTTGAGTATTAAAAACGCGATTAAATATTGTCTTGAAATTTGTGTCCATTACCGTGTCATATATCAAAAAATATAGTTTAAAAAATTGTAAAATTGAATAAAAAAATATTTTAAAATGTTAATCATGATTTGACCAGTCAAATTATAGATTAGTAAGGTAATTAGTGAAATTTTGGAAGGAGTTAAAAAAGTTGAGCCCTAAAACTAACGATGTTAAGATTTTCCGTTAAGAGGTGGGTATTTCAAAACGTGAACATAAGTAGAGGTGGTTATTTAAATGCAAAACAATTTGGGGTGGTTATTTTGAAATTGGTGTATCTGACAGGTGGTTATTCACAATTTATCCATAATTTTATGTTGGTAATTTACAATATTAAGTGCCTAATATGATCAATTGCTACTATTAGTGTTCTCATACGTTTCTACGTTATGGAAATTGAGAAGACACATTTGCAGTATAAAATATTGAATCAAAATATGTGCTTTACAGGCTCAAAATATTAGAGAAGCATCTATTTATATTCAATCTTACATAGTCCAGATTATAAGTAATACTTAGTTCTTTATATGTGTTGGCGTAATAAAACAAAGTATATTCGTACCATTTTCCTATGAATATAGCTCTCTCCATTTGACATACAAGATGTTGCATGCAATAACGTTCACATATTGAGGAACCGTGCGCATCGCAAATGAAAATTTTATGTGAATTTATATATTTCATATTTCAAGATCGCAAAAAAATTAGATAAAAGCTGTGATAACCAACTTTGTAAATCTTGATGCAAAAACAGGAGCATTGAAAGAAGAATAAGTGAATAACCATACACCTTGTGAATCAGATGTTCATCAACCATATAGCTGGTAAATCTGTTATACAGAACATATAGAGCCTCGACCTCATTCATGGAAACTAATATGCAGTTTTGAAAAGGAAAAAAAAATCAGTAGTGACATGAGATCAGCCCAAACCTAATTAAGGTAAAACCCTATTTCTCTGCTTAACTCAATATCACCAATTTCTTTTTAGGAGCTTAAATTAATATCACTAATTTCTCTGGCTAGAAGATCAACCAATACCTTGATCAACCAATACCGTAATTCATCATAGATAAAAAGAGTAACCCATGTTCTAAAATTTCTCTGGCTAGAAGATCAACCAATACCTTGATTTGCTCCCTAGCGCCCAATCTTTGACTTGAAATCTTCAAGAAGAGAGAAACTGAAAGAGCTGCAGCTGAGTTTTCTTTAGCTGTATCAATACCTTGTCTTAAGAACATGTATCAATGGTTCAATTATTCCTGCTTCTGCAATCCTTGCTTTAATTTCTTCATTAAGTGAAAGGTTCAGAAGGGCTGTCACAGCAAAGAAAAATAAGATTTAAATATAAAAAAGACGTGTGCAGTACATAAAGTTCAACGACAATAAAATCGAATTAGTCTCATAGAAGTGATAGAAAATGCACAAACTATTTTAATAGAGAAAATGTGCAAACTATTTTAATAGAGAAATCGCCATAAGCTCTTGGCGAGTTTATTAAGAGTAATTATGCGAAAACCATGATGATCAGCACGTGGCATCATACGTAAAGTAGTAAAAGTGTAATACATAAGCGTGAAGTAATCGCTATTCACAGAGAAGACTTAACGTATACCTCTTGTTACAACGAATGGATGAAACATTATGTACCTACACAACTTGAGCGATTTTTAATATAAGTATGTGTAGTAGAAAAATAACTTGAACTGAAAATTTAGACAGATGCTCTTTCCCGTGAAGAGGACATTTTCTGTTTGGATGCTTGTCCACCATGTCCACTCAGAGTAATTTTTAACCAAAAACAGACAATGCAGGTAGCAGTTATTATACTTACCAAAGTCAAGGTTCAATTTTTCAGATAGACTTGAAATTCTTGGGTGAACTTCGCTCAAGTTTATTTCACTTTGCTCCAAACTCAATCGATGCCATGACTGCTTACTTCTCCTCTTCTAGCTCATTGTTGGAATAAATTCCAAAGTTAAGATTGCCTCTCTGCTTCTAGACCCTACCCTGATTGAGATGCAATTGAACAAATTCGATGAAGGTCACGTTTGTTGCTGCTGCTACTACGCATAGTCATGTTATTATGCTGATGAACTCGGAATAGGTATGAAATTAGAACATTGAGGATACTAACAAGAATGCATGAAATTGTCGATGTCTTTGTGTGTCAATGATCAAGTCTAACTAAATCCCGAACTTGCTCGAATTGTGTGAAGTGGTCTCGATCTCTTTTTGATGAAGCGAAGAGCTAAAGATTTTTGTTTTAATTAATTGGATGGGATTGCTGGGAAAGAGCGGAGTTGGATATACGTTTATATGATAGGGGTTAAATCACTAATCAGAGATATCTGGTTGGAGTTTGGACATCTTCCTTGTCCACCACTGGGATTGCATTGAGTAATTAGGATAATATCTACTAAAACATTTTCCCGGAGATTTCTTAGTCAATAAAATAAGAACAAACAAGCCACTCTTACAAATCAAACAAACCACTCATACAAATCAAACAAACCCATCATAAATAATCGTACCAATACCCAACAAATATCAAACTAAAAAAGGATCAAAAATCAATAAATAAGAGACACCCATGATAGATTACCTTCTTAAATTCGGGTGGCTTTGATAGTCCCTTCATCAGAAACAGGAAATTGGTACCTTTTACCAGTCCTATCATCAATATAGTAACAGATCCCTTCAAATTAGGAGGTGGGGAAAATGGATTGAGATGAAACACAATTTTGTTCAATAATGTTAAGCGGTGGATCAGCCGTTGATGATGTGATGGTGCTGTTGAAAGGTGAGTTGCAAGTACTTACTTGTTTTTTATTTTGATAAATTCGAATACGAACTTAGATTAGAGGGGGAAAGAGAGCCAAAACATGGCAATACTGTTCAAATGAACAGTGCAGATCGAACGGATAGCATTACCCCAATCGAACGGTTGTTATTGATTTCCTTTTTCACAACCCTAAAACCACTTTCATACTCAAGCTTCTCTTAACTGTCATTGCTCCATGCTACTCACTCCTAATCGCGACCTATCGTCCCTTCTGTCTCAAATTGGTTACTGTTCTCGCTGGTGACTATCCCGGCGGTAGTGTCTTTAACTTGAAAGTTGGTGAGATCTCCGATTCCTCCCACAATAATGTGTGTTCTTTCAATTCCAATTTCAAACTTTTACTTTGCTTATAAATGTTTCATCTATTGTGTTTAGCTTTGTTCATTGTGTCATTTGTGTTGATGATTTGGTTAATGATGGATATTTACTCCATCTTTAACTCTTGATGATTTCTTGTATCTTAATTTTATCATATGCCTGAGTCAACTTGAATCTTTTCTAAATCTTCATCCAGACTCTGAATATGATAGTGAGCATTATTTCCCATCTTAAATCAACTCTGTAGTATGCTTTGTATTATACGGTAAGGGTCAAGTCTTACTCCATTAGCACTCATTTGGTCTCCATCTTAAAGTTATGTATGCTATGAGTCAACCAATATTCATCATGAATCAGGCCCCCAAATATGCTTTTTTTAGTTCACACAAACCAGTATATTGGATAGCTCAAAGTATTGTTGAAAAGTCGATAGAGAATATGTTGATTTTTAGAAATCAAACCTTCTCTTCAGAATAATACTTAGTACTCTGGAAAAATGTTAGTATCTTTATGCAAAAACGAGTCAATTCAAAATTTCTTGCGCTTGGAAAGGACACTTTAAGGGGGGAGTTGAACTTTTATCTCATAGGAAAATCATTAAATATCTAACTCAAGATAGCGATCTCATATCTCACTAATTAGGAAAATGAAAATCACAAACTTATTAAAGAACAAGAAACAACAAAGTACCTGCTCTTTTTAAAAGAGAGTTTGTTTTTATTAATCTTAAAAGCTCTAACTCTCCTTGGCATTCCCAGGACCTCCTTTCCACTTACGACAATCCATTACTAACTGCACAAAACACACCAAATTCGAAACAAAAATTAAAAATCAAAATAAGAAAATCCCTTTATGATGTAGTTAATTGGTGGTAAAAGAAGAGCCACTCAGAATGAAAAGGGCAGTCCACAGCAAGATTCGCTAAGCCCAGGATTGACCCATCAACAATATTTACATTTAAAACTGATACCACCTAGTCTTAGGAGTTGCTGTGTAAAAGCAGCTTTCAAGAATTTGGCAGGTTTTTCATGAGAATGGTTTGGGCTCCACGAATATCAAGTTTCAAAAACCGTCCTTTGGTCAGATCTATCATGACTAAAGCGTGCTTATTTCAGGCCATATGAATCCATCACTTGCTTTCTGCTTGGATGCAATGGGAGAATTCCCTTGCAAAACATCTCGCCATGGGTCGTATTGATAGTGGCGGGGGCCCCCCTCCCCACAAGTTGGGGATCCAACAAGAGACGAAAAAAGCAACACTATCTATGTAGAGATAGAAATTACGTTAACTTTGAGGAATAATAGATAGCTTCTTAAGTAACATAGCTAGAAAGATTAGCTATCAAATTTTAGTAATGATCATAAAAATGCTCAATTTTCTGGGTTATTCATCTCAATAAGACACAATAAAATGACAGCCTAGCATATAAGATGATATTGATTTATTTTAAATAACTATAAAGCTCTCCTAACTCTCTCTCCCCCTTTCTCGCCCTTCTCCTACCCCCCATCCCCCATTCTCTCCCCGTCTACACTCCTGCCTCCATGCACCTATCTTTCTCTACTCCTTCCTGCCCCTTCTTTCTCCCCCTGTCCTACTCCATCCCTCCCTCCATTGCCCTTGTCTGTTTCTAACTCTCTCCCCTATTAAATCAATCATAATCAACAAATATAGTAATGAAATCTAACAAAATTCACATAACCCCCAACTAATCTTTGGACAAAAATGCACCACAACTATTCCAGGGGGGATTGTCACCGAGTGCATGATAAAATGATCGACTCATACTACTCTATTATTAACAAATTTCAACAAGTGATTTTAAAAAAGCAAAGTGAATATTCAAATTTCATACTAACCATATTAATCGGAAATAGGTTACAATGGCACAAGTAAATAAGCAGACTATTGCTACAAAACATTGGGGCGATGGAGTAATGTGTTTTTATCATTATGATCCTCTCCTCGACTATTATTCACTTGCTCACATGGACAAGTAATACTTGTCTATGTCTGATTAACACAGTCTTATTTGTGAGCCTTAACTACTACCATCTTTACCCCTAGTTTTCTACGTAGTTGAATAATCCAACATTTTTTTCCTAAATTTAAGAACACAAATAAATAAGATTTAAAGTTATTATCTAAATCGAATTTAGCTCACCCTAATTTAATGAGATCAACAAAACAAAAGTGTTTATCAAATGCATATCTAAATCCCAACATCCTAAGGGGTCAAGGTGCAAGTAATTTATAAACAACCATTTGTTGGTTGAGTTGTTGATGAAAGTCGGCGATTTTCATTTCCACTAATTGCAGGAGCTCTTTGACGAGTAGTAAAAATCTTTCATCTGCTCAATTCACATGGGGGGTCGCTACACATTTTAGGTAAAAAATTTACAAACCAAGTATACCACAAGGTAACGTAATTCATTGATACACTCTAAATTCAAATTCAAATTAATTTTCAATACTTTGTAGGAATTTTTTCATTAAATGAAGAATCAAGAAACTTGGTGATATGGAAAACACCCAGCAAATCAAAGTGGCCCTATCAAATTTTCCAAAATTGCAAGCAAAAAGATTATGTTAATTTTAAAAATTGAACCCAAAAAGGTTTGCGATAAGATTTTTTTAAAAAATGGGGGTTAGTTACTTATGTATTAACAAAGGCAAAGAAATACAAAATAGAAAAAAAAAATAAAAGAGTAAAATTGATGGGTTAACTTTATATAATAGTAGGTAGGTGGGAATGGAGGAAGGAGGAAGGAGGAAGGAGGAAGGAGGAAGAGACATGGGGAAGAGATTATGAATTGTGGAGAAGACATAGAAGGAACGAGGACCAATGGGGAAGTGGAGCTTGAGAATGCAAGTGGAAATGGGGTTGTGGGGAAAGAAATAATTAAGGGCGGATTCAATTCAAAGTAATGACCCATTGATTTCTTTTTGTTCATTTGAGCAGTAACTCTCTTCAGCTTTTTAATAGTTATGGATTAACAAAGT